>JAUZST010011311.1:0-36952 GCA_034779995.1 Parotocinclus haroldoi | reverse complement strand
TCAAGAAAGTGGTGGGTGTGGTCACCTCCTGCTGGTTTTGCTCTTGTCAACACAACTTTTTGGATTTCCTGACCTTTGATACATTGTTTAAATTTTGATAATTTTTCCAAAAATCCTCCCATATCTCGCTGATATCTCGCTCGATTGATGACTTGTGGCTTCTTTTTCTTATTCGCTCTCACATTCTTTGGTCCAATTAAGCGAAATTTTGGTCCAAATAAGCGAATAAAATGACACGTATATAACAGGATTTGTTTCGGTACTTTAGGATTTGGTCCGAATAAGCAGCTGGTCCCATTAACCGGATTCTACTGTGTCTGTGTGTCTGTGTGTCTGTCTGTGTGTGTATTTATATAATGTTAGAAAGAATGTCTTTAAAAAAGAATGTAGTAAGAAGTTCTATGAAATATGTTTACTATTTACCCTATTATGGTGGCAAAAATACATAAAATAGAAATCAAATACAATGAAGAAAAATAACATAAACATTGTTGTTTAAAACATACAAGAGATTGAATATTTGACAAAAAGCCAATCATATATGTTAACCATATAACGTAGATACCGTTACCAAACTAGTGGGTTTTTTTTTTTTGTTTGTTTGTTTTTTTTTGTTTTGTTTTGTTCTCATCAATATTGAATATTTTTCTATGGTCAGTTCAGCATGTTTACTTCCACTGCTCATAAAAATTAGGGGATATTTTATTAGGGCATATGCATTTTTATGAGCAGTATATTTCTAATCTTGTATCTTTTTAACATTTACTTTTCATTTGTGGTGAGCCAAGTTATGTTATGGTGTATTCTGATACACAAGAAACACACAGCACGTGCAAGCTTCTCCACTTTAGTTAGGCTGACTTGTGAATAGTTTCATACGTGTTTTAATATTTTAATATTCTGATTTCTGGGTATGGGACGAATCAGTTTTAGTAGTTCTAATAATGACAATGATATATTGATAAAGTAACATGGATACAGTGTCATACATTTGATTTTCAAACTGGTCATCAATATTCATTAGCCATCGTTTAACTAGGCATAAACATCACACAGCTATAATGAGCAAGTCTGTACTTCAGCTAGGATTTATTGTTTGATCCTGTCCATGTCCCCAAGCAGGATTTTGGGAATCGCTAACAGATCGATAATTTAGGTGCGAGGATTAAATTGCTTGGCCCATTTGTCAATAATGGACTTGTTGGAGTGTGCGTAACGTATTGCTCTCCCGAGCATTGGAGTTCGATACGAGGCAGTGATGTTGGTGAATGAGAAGCACTGATGTTTGTTTGTGATTTTATAATTAGATCTAAACACTACGGTTTTACAGCTATGTAATTTATATCTTTTGTATTTAAGCAGCAATTGTATGGCACTGCTAATAGCTGTGAGTCTCCTCAGGCTTCTGTAGCATGTTTGCACTTATTGGGGGTGTGTGTTATGTTACACTTACTTTTTTTAATGTGTGAGCTAGTTAGGACCACTGAAAGCATGTTATTGTGGTTTAGTAGCATTTTTAAAAAAAAGTCGTGCTGATACTGGTTTGTACCATTTTTGTTCTTAATGCTGTCATGGTTTCGATTGTGGCAAACAGGCATACCAAGTAAAATTGTGAAACAGGCTTAGAGCTCACGCAGAGGCACAGCCGCAGAGGTTGCACTGGGAGGGTTTAGGGTGGCCAAGCTGATGTCACAATCTATCTGGCTCGGTCTAACCAGATGTGCAATTAAACAAGACCTGTGGTAGCCTAGCGGTTAAGGTACTGGACTCTGGACCAGGAGGTCCAGTGTTCAAATACCACCTCTGCCAAGCTGCCACAGTTGGGTCCTTGAGCAAGACCCTTAACCCACAATTGCTTAAACAAATGTAAGACTGTATTAATTGTCGCTGTATTAATTGTCGCTCTGCATAAGGGCATCTGCTAAATGCTGGAAAAAAGTTATGATTAAAGGTACAATCAGCGATAACAGATTTACAATCAGTCCTAACAGATAACTGCCAACATTTAATTAGTAAGGACAACGATTGCTTGTTAGTTAATCTGCCTATAACAAAAAGGTCAATGTTTTGAAGCTAAAGGATTCTTTTTTTGAATGGACATTGCTGCAGGCCAGATATGAACAGCTGGATTCAGCTAACATCTGCCAAAATCACTGATTATACCTTCAAATAGCTTTTTATGTTGATACAATCCAAATTTGGACAGTTGGAGCCTAAGGTACAGTGGAACCTCAGAATTTCAAATCAGGTTTTTCCATAAGAATGAATATAACTAGGATTCTGTTACCACACTGATTTTTTTCTCTAGCAAAACCAAAAAAAAATCTAAAACAATGATTTACAATAGAGACAGAAAGCTTTAAATATCTGGAATCAGTTTTCAAATCAGATGAAAATGAACCAAGTTATGACTTTTTAAACTTTGGAGATTTACGTACCATCATTGGTCTTTTTTTCTGAATGGATACTTGCTTTAATAATAACCTTTTAGTCAGAATATCGATCAGATTTTTTTATTTTAAAAAAAAATCTTTTTTATTCGTTAAATGAATGGAGTGGACACGTAACTTTCACTTTAATATATAAATATATCATTTGAACTGTGGTCAGCTGACGTTAAAGAGTATCTGCATTTTATCTTTTGGTCTAACCTTTAAAAGGAAAAATCTGGCCCTAGATTGGTGCCACGGGAAAAGCGTGTGCTTTTGCCAAAGCCCCTTACATATTTGTATGTAATCAATGACTAAAAGCATGGAGAATTTAATATAATAATAATAAACAAGAACATAAAGTATTTGAAATATAAGACATGAAATAAGTGAAAGTAAAGTGAAACTTTACAGCCATTGAAGAATAACGCAGAGGGATTGCCGCACGATATTCAGGGTGTCTGAAATCACAGTCGAAGATCATAAAATAATATGATAGAATAATTCCGTGTTTATGATTGAACACTTTCTTCCTCTTTTGGGTTTTCTGGTGATTGGCAGACCACATTGGTGCACCATCTCCACTCACTTGACTGGAGATCGTCTGTTGTCTTTGGAACATCACACCATAGACCGTTTTATTTAGGGTCCCATGTTCGAATGAGGATTTTTGCGTTCAGATTTGGGAGTAAAAAATGTTGTTGCACAAACTGCTCGAGAGAAGAGTTCAAATTTTGATGTACAGTTCCACTGTATTTTAATTCCCCAACCTGTTATCAGAACCACTGACCTGCTAAAGTGAATTGTGATTGGGAAATAAGCAGTAGAAGATGCCTTTCTAAATGGCTTCTGACCGCTATCGACAACCTGCAATTTAGCTTTATTCAGTGTTTAATTACGAGCTTGTGATTGATTTTTTTTTAATTTGAGCACTAAAAAACACATGCTAAGGCCGAGTAAGCTGGCTTACTACCTCCCTAGCTCGAACACAGCTGGTAAGTGAAGTTAAACCTCAAATTTTAACGTGCCTGAGCATTTTTCAGAGATCACTGTACAGATCATTGGCATATGAAAGAGGAAGACCAGTTAAATTCTGACTTGTCATGGTCATTAGCACATGCAGATAAATTAATGAAGCTGTGATTTCAGTTTTCCGTTGATTGCTAAATGTCGATAGCAGGAGGAAGCATGGACAGATTGAATCTGAGCTTGTTTTAATATCAAATCCAACCAATAATCAACTCGACTCAAAAATAAACAACTCTGCAATAAAGACTTAAGTATCGACAGATCTTAACACAAGGTTTTCTTTTTTTTTGTTTCATGTTTTAAAATATTTATCATGAACTAAATGTCCCATCTGGTAGGCCCAATTGCTAGACAGCAGCGCTAATTGATAAACTTGTCACTGCAGTTCCTTTTGTTCTTAAATAGCGAAACCTTAAGATATTACCCAAACGAATGTATCTTTTAAATTTGCTGTCTTATATACTGCATTCTGTATGTTTCTGTTCAATATAACTTGTATATAATATATCAGATCTGTCTACTGTCATCTATATCAACATCATGTTGTAAAATGATCACCTGAGAAGGAGGTCATCTATGAGGTCACAAGCAAGGAATGAGATGTCACCTATAAAGTGTCATTATTTTTGAGTGTGTGAGTGAGTGAGTGAGTGAGTGAGTGAGTGAGTGAGTGAGTGAGTGAGTGAGTGAGTGAGTGTGTGAGTGTGTGTGTGTGTGTGTGTGTGTGTGTGTGTGTGTTTGTGTACTGATACACTAAGAGGTAGGAAGCAATCACAAAGTCAAAGGATCAAACAAAGCGAGGATCCAAAACAGAATAACGGTACAAAAAACGCTAGGTGTGGTGCATGAAGACAACCAGAATACTTTGCATCCGTCCAGCAAAGGTTTGGGGTTTAAATTCCAGCGGAGGTGGGTTTCTTTGGGCTCCGATTTGTCAGACACAAGTGAACACAATTCTTAATCAGTTTTTTGGGGACTGTGCTCGTGAGTGTTCGGGCTCTTGTGTACGAGTGCGCTCATTCACTTCCATTTCGGGTCGAGTGCCTGAGTTCGGAACTGGACATGGACTGTGTGTTTTTTTTTACACATGGTGGTTGCCCTAAACTAGTCATTTTTTTGGAATGGCAGCAGCGTACATACGCCACTGAAGGTTCCTGTGTGCAAAGGAATCCCTTCCTTGAATGTGCCTAGTTACAGTGGAGAAAACCCTGCATTGAATTTTGAGCTACAAATAAGTCCCTATACATGGTGTTCTGAAAGATATGATCGTTTAGCGCAAACCTGGCTCAAAGAGGGCGCAAAATAGGAATAACAAAAAGGTTCCTCTGGTACGGAAGTTCATAAAGCTTCTCTTTGTGATCACTCCACTGGTTCCATGCTTGTAAATGCATTCCAGTGCTTCAATTTTCCTCCCCTCTTTATGTCAATTAAAGATCCTATTTGAAAGTACAACTTGCTTTCAGAGTCCTTGTTTTGTTCACTATCTGCGTTTTGTGTCGCTCTCTTGCTCAGCCTGGCATTAAGGTTATGTTTCTTTATTTCTATTTTGTTACAGTTATTAACTGTAATCACAGTGAGTGCTAAGACCACTTTGAACAGTTACATGTTTGTATTTGGTATATTGCTGTGTGGTATATTGCTTAAGCCATAGGCATCATTTTTCTGTTCCTTTTTTTTTGTTTTTTCCAAATGTCTTCTATTACTAAAGTATCCCTTAAACATTAAGCATACTGATCCACGTGAACCTGTTGGTCATGACATTTTTCCTCGGGGTGATATTGAATCGTAATGAACACAGAGCTTGTGAAAAAAAAAAAAGAAGTACCGTATAGCTGTAAGCTTATGGCTTATAAAAATGAAGAATAAAGAGCAGCCTTGTAGTGAGTAACTCAAGGAGGGAGTAATTCTGGAGTACCTGCCAGTGCTTGTACTCTATACGGCGTCCTTTTAATTGGACCTTGTCGTTTGAGTGCTTTGAATAAATATCATGCATTTCACCTGTCTGTATGAGTCTTATTTCTGGAGTTGCCCTTTTGATTCTGGTAAAAACCTCCTGCTCTTGCTTAAAGCTGACTCTGTGAAATTTGAGTGAGGAACGGTCTAAGCTTGGTGCCCAGGCACCCCTTGGCTGTGAATACAAATTTCATAATTCCATAAAATGACAATTTCTAGACCGTTTCTTTTTTATTTCTTTAATTTGAATCTCATTATACCGTTTACTTGCTTAAAAACGTTGACAAGTAAAGGGTGAAAGAATGAATGCTGACCATTTGCTTATGTATGGAAAGTGTACCTGTCAAACTGTCAGGTCTAGGCTTTGACAGTGCACAGTTTTTCATTTGCCACATAGCCTTTTTACAGTGGTACTAACAATGGTTGTCCAGGTTTTTAGGTTTATCATCAGATTTCCATTGTAAAGTCAAATCTTCAGTAGAAAAAGGGATATTTCGTAAATCTATCTGCCGCACTGCCGCAATTCTGAGGTAAGTGTGTACAGGAAGGGCACACAAACCACTCCAACTGGGGACTGAACCAATGACCTAATGACCTATATATATTATATGTTGTGTTTAGGTTGGATAAACCTAAAGATGAGTGGTGTTGCTCTGGAAAGGGTTATCTGCTTAATGGTGTAAATGTTTATAAATGTCTGCTAAGTGCTGTAAATAAATTGTTCCTTGCCCTGATCTGGATTAGCAACCAGATCCAATTCCTCCAGTGTTTCCAAATCCATCAGCTCACTCAGTAGGCTACAGTAATTACTAAAGGTAAATGAATAGATTTTAAAATGATAGTAATAAAATGATGTTACACATTTAAAGTACAGCATTTTAGCATTTATTAGTTTATACGTGTGATACTTCTATTGTTTATCAATGTATGCCAGAACAACCAAGGCTGCAAGTAAGCTGTGAATTAATTATGTCATATCAGAATCATTCATTCATAATGAGTAAAGCCGCTTTGTGAAATTAATGATAAAACATTATTTCATTTATGTGTTGTATTAGATGTGCAGGGTAATTAGAGTCCTTTTGTCACTTGTGACACATTTCGTGTAATGCCAATTTGAAAGAATTAGCTTTTAAAATAGATACATGGATGGAGATAAAGGCATTTTCTCCACTGGGACCATCATAAACAGTGTCTTTTAGATGTATGCTACATATTGAGAAAAAGAGAAGAGTTGTATCACTTCAGCTTTAGACATTAGTGTTGTTTTTTTTGTGAATTTTTGGTTCTTTCTTAAACAGCAGCAATGGCAATATGGCCAGAATCTTGGTGTTTGTTATTTTGTCACCTAATGCTTGTTGGTGCTAGAATAGCTGTTGTGAGTATGTCAGAAAGTGGGATTTTCATGCAAAACCATCCTTAGAGTTTATAGAGAATGGCCAGAAAAATAAAGTACCCAGTGAGCTGCAGTGAACATGCCTCGTTAATACCAGAGATCAGGATAATGGCCATACTTGTAACTCAAATAGCAACTTGTTACAACTGAGATATGCAGAAGAGCATCTTTGAAAACACATCAAACATGAAGCGGATGGACTACAGCAGCAGAAGCCCACACAAGGTGCCACTCCTGTCAGCTAAGAACAGACAACTAATGCTTCAGTTGACACAGTTTCAGCAAAATTGAACAATAGAAGATTGGAAAAATGTTGCATAGTCTGATGGGTCTGATTTCTATGGCTGGATCTGAATATCTGAATTTATGTTCGTTGAGTAGGTATTTGGTATTAAATTTTGGCATTTGGATATTAGTTTTTTCTCCTTACCTCCATGGTGATGTGTTTATTAGCTGCTGTATTACCACTTTGAACATAAAGCAGAAATATGGCACAAATGGCACAAATTGAATAAGGAATAAGGACTTTGAACTTTGAATAAGGAAAACATGAAGAAAAAAACACTTTACAGGGGATTTAGACCAACCACCTCTTTTGAGTGAGCGCATATAAAACTATCAGCATTTCGGGATCATATATATATAAAATATACCAATGTAATACAAACGTGATTAATCTAATTTTTTTCATAAAATAACAAAAAAGCATAGTAGTCGTGCAATGAGCCATAGATTTGGCTCCATTAAGCATTTCCTTGAAATGAAACGGTCGAAAACAAAAGACTTTATTTAGTACACGGACATTATAATCAAGAATGACACTTTATATGGCTTTTAACCAATCAGAAAACACCAGATAAGCAATAAAGACTTAATACACTTAGTCGCTAGATTGGTTACCAAGGTAACAAGTGCTTGCGTTATTAGCAACACACTAATCACCACACAAAGGGCTGTGGGCTGCTGCATGGTTTATTTGCCTTCTGAAAATCTTTGTAGCTTTGATTAAAAAAAAAAAAACAATATCAAAACGAAGTATTGAATATTCACTACCAGTCAGTGACGTGTCATAACTTGGCATAAACAGCAGCATAAACAAACAGTGATGTAATGGTGTGGCATTATTTTTGGCACACTTTTGTTCAAACATTACAGCCTAATTGAGTAATGTTGCAGACAATGTCAATCTCTTAATTACCACAGATTCCTATTTTCGGATGGCTACCAACAGGGTAACGCACCATGTTGCAAAGACCATGTTACATATCAAACTGGTTTCTCCCACTGTCACCAGACCTCAATCCAATAAGCATCTTTGGGATGTGTTGGAATGTAGTGCTGATAGTATCATGGTTTGGACCCTTTTTGCAGCATCTGGGCAACTGATGGAACAATGAATTTTGAATTATAACAGCAAATTCTAAAGCAAACGTCTTTTGACGTCTATTTTAAATTTCTCAAGAGAATGTGGGGCATGCAGCAAGACAGTGACTCTAAGCTGACACAAGCTATTTTACCAATGAATGGTTAAAGAATGCTAAAGTAAATCTTTTGGAATAGCCAAGTCAAAGTCTCAACCTTGATCTAATAGAAATGTTGCAGAAGTCATCAACATCCTAGAGCTGAAAGTTGAGTGTCGAGAGTCGAGTTAAAATTTCTTCAAACTGCAATTCCTTTAAACTGCAATGTTTAGTTGCAGTTAAAGTTGCGCAAGGGGATTGTCTCATACAAGATAGTGAAAGATAAGTTCAACATAATTTTGATACTCATTGGTATGTAATTTTGGTTAATTTTCCTCGATTTAAAAACAACTGATTATAATATTTTTGTCTCACTTGCTTTTGTTCTGTTCTTTTTACCTGCTTTTAGAATATAAAAATATGTTGTAGGTTATATTTGCAGAAATATAGACAATTTTAAAGATTAAGGTTCACAAACTTCAAGCACCATTAGACCAATAGATCTCGTCATTTTAAAAATCTCCACAAAATATCACTGAAATAGCAGGACTTTGAATCAGACCTCTCAAGTCGATATTATAGATAATACCCCATAATAAACTGAGTCTTAAAACCACGGGTGCTGCTCCTTGAGTTGAGAGTAGAGAGGGATGAAAAGGAGAAAGTGTTGTGACCCTGCACTTGAGATTGCAGGAGTGCCTCTCTGGCCATGTTCCAATTCAAATAATACCTCCTCCCCGGAAGACTGCTTATTCTGTTCTTACTCTCTAGTATGCTCGACTTCCCACTTAGGAGGAGAAAACAGGAAGTGGGTTGCAGGAATAGACAATGACTGAAATTTCCAAGAATATCACGGCTGTGCGAGGTTTACTCATGGTCTGGAAGTTTGATTGCAGTGTGACTGAGCTTGGGATATTTAAGACAATAATCCATTTGGATGGCATATCATGGTTTTTAGAAAAGTTTTCACTATGATCACAGGATAAAAACTGGATTTTCCATTTAAACATGGACTTTTGAAATACTAAAGAAAACCAGAAGAGAGGAACATGATTCAGGACATAAGTAGCACTAACTATAAATTATTAGCTGACCTGCTAGCTGTGCTATGATCTTACCTACTGTTAAATTGTGGTGATTCCATGTCTTTCCTGAGTTTGTATTAGTTTTCTCTAGGTACTCTGGTTTCCTTCCACAGCTTGGCTCTGGCTCTCCCACAACCCTGATTGGTATATGTGTATAAGACAATTGATTAATGAATGAGTGAAACTCCCTGCATGTTTTCCATTGGGGATCGTTTAGGACCAACCTCAGGCAAGTTCAATACCTGTACCTTCTTAACCTTCTGCATAACCCCTGTAATGTGTGCAGCATGTAGCTTTGCATTGTCTTGTTGAAAATGCATGGATATTCTGTAAAAAACAAGTGGTCTTGAAGGCAGTATAAGTTGCTCTAAAATGTCAGTGTGCTTGCAAAAAATGCTGTCATCACAGAAGGGTAAATGACCTTTGCCCAGGGCACTGACAAAACCCCATACCATGACGGACTTTTCTGGATGGTTCATTTTGAGGACCACTCTATCTCCAGTCTTCTCAAAGAAGATCTGGAATACTGATTGGTCTAACCACAATGCACGTTTCCACTGTGTCATGGTTCACCCTAGATTTCACAGAGCCCAGAGAACTTTTAGACAAAGAGTTTGCTTACTACAGTATAGTGGGTTTGCCAGTATGCCAAAAAAATTGTACTACTGACTACTGTACTATAACAGTATGTGGCAGAAAGAAGAATAAAAAAAACCTTAAAAAATAGTGCAGTAAAGCTATTATTATAGCCAAAATCAACAAACAGCTTTTTGTGTGAATTCTGTTGTACAGTAGAGAGTTCTTCTGTTTAGATGCACCTGTTTTTGTTTGTACTATATGTCACATTGTGCTTGTTTTATGATGACAAATCGAGCTGGAACGCTTAATTGCGCTTAATTTCACTGTTGCTCCCAGGTGCTAGTATGGCTCTGAGTATAGAAAAGTATTTGTTCGAACTGCAGTATAACCTGAAATGAAGCGAATGGCACTCGGTCAGGTGTTGTTACTGAGCAGTGTGTTTTTTACTTGCTGTTCCTGCTTTTTGGAAGCAGACGTTTGGCAGAAGTGCCACTAAATGTGTATAAACTAAGGTCAATGAAAAGAAAGCTTGTTCTGAATAGACATGACCTCACTCAGCAGGAAGTTACAGGTTGTGCATGTTTGTTGCTTTTGGTGCTGTAGTAAAGTCATGTATTCCATTCATGATCAGGATGGTTAACCTTTTTTGACTAAAATAGCACTGTAGTGCGGTTCAAAATGCAGGTGTGTCTTCAGAATGTAAGATAATCTGTATGTGTTGAAATTTCCTCTACCAAGTGCATTAAACTGCCTTGTCTTTTGCAAACTTTACTTGTCGTATGTAATCCTGCAAATGGTTACACAACCCTGCGAAATCGAGGCCTAAACTAATTCTACATTTCATGCCACTGGTTTGGGAAACACAGGCTGTGGTATATGAATTAGCCAGAGCCATTTTCTTATCAGATAAAAAATGCAGAGGAACCGCTGTCATGTACATAGTAATCTAATAGAACAGAAAAACAAAATGACAAACAGGCTTGTCATTACTGAGACAGATCAATGGTTGTTGCATAGAATATTCTCCACAGTACATCCGTCATGCAACTAGCCATTAGGAGAGTAAATGGCTGCTTGAGCATTCCTGAATCTTGTAATGCATAGCTCATGGTACAGTTTTTACAGAATGTCCTCTGGCATGTGCGGCTAACCTGCACTATTAGTCACTTGGAGATGCCAATACGATCAGCCTGCAATGATGTGCTCCAGTATAAATTCGGTTCGTCTTAACTGTCTTGCGACGAAGCATTAGAAATAAGTTAGAGTACACATTATGAGCATTAGGTAGTTAAAAGATAATTATAATATTAATATTATATTATGTAACAATAATGCTAACTATACAGCAGTTAGTTCCAACCTCACAATCTGATTGGTTGAGAAGCAAACTCACAGTGACGATATTTGTGGTAACATGACTTTTTCACACAAAAAAGGTATCACTCAGCTGATAGTAATAAGCTTTATGCATACGTATATAACACAATGTACAAAAAATGTACTGTTCGATGCTTAATCCACTTTATTTCTTATTATTTCTATTTTTATATATTATAAAAATAGTCCCTTTTTAATAGTCCCTTTTTACTTTTGTCTAAGTTAACTTGCATTACTTGATAGTGTTGTATAAACCTTTTGTAGAATATTTCTTTCTCTGAATTATAGTCTGTTTGTAATGTATGCTTTTGGAAACATGGCACAAATAAATAACTGAAAATGAACATTATTCTGAATGATGAAAGGGAAAACATACATTCCATAAGCAATGTACTGTAATTGCCTGGGATAAGAAGCGCCATCTAGCGATCGTTATGTGCAAATAGCATCAGTTTCTTGTCTGCACACTCGGAGGTTTTTTGCGAAATTTGATGTAGCTTACTGTAGGTAAATAAAACAG
The DNA here is from genome assembly GCA_034779995.1 of Parotocinclus haroldoi. NCBI lineage: Eukaryota > Metazoa > Chordata > Actinopteri > Siluriformes > Loricariidae > Parotocinclus > Parotocinclus haroldoi. The sequence continues at coordinate 25,124 of JAUZST010011311.1, read as the reverse complement.
GTTCACAAGGTTCAAATGACCAGTGCTGGACATTTCTAGGTATGTTTAGGTCAAACGGTCCCGATTCTTATAGTGCTAAGGCTGGGTAGGGAATCATTCCTGTTGCGAAGCAACATCAGATTTTGTTGTGGACCTATGTTTTGGTGAAAGGTATTGTCAGCGTGAAGTTGCATTCAGTATTGAATTCAGGACTCGTTTTATGTATTATGTATAATGTAGTTTCTTTATTTTGGTGTAAAAAACTGTTATGTGAAAGCAATAGAACACGTGGCAGGATGTTATCACAAATAAAATCGCAGCTCTGATGTTATTCGTGATGACATACTCTCTCTTGTGTTCTATTACTTAATTAAACCAGACGTCTTGCATTGTAAGTGTTAGACCACCATTATATACCATTATTATATAAGACTGTTCTAGTATTGGTATAATGACCATATTTAATTATTCCTTAGTGTCTTTTTAGAATCTAAAAATGTGTGTGTAGTATTAGAAATCTTAGAAACACCTAATATAGGCTGCAGTGGAAGTATTTAGTGTGATCTACCCTGAGCAATAGCGGCTTCTGGCAGCTTCTTTGGGTTGTGACGCTGCCGCATCTACAGTCTGAAATAGATTGCTGAGGAATGTCTTTGGTTTTGTTTTGAATGGTAACAACAAGGAAAATGCTTTTTCGGAAGTGGACAGGGTGAAAAGGCTAAGCTAGGGTATTATGAAGAGGGTATTATGACAAATCCAAGATTTGTCAAATTGTTGACAGTATGTTTTATATATGATCATTGTCATCGCCAGAACAACAAATCTAATGGTAACCTAAGACTTTTTAACAGTACATATTCTCTAAATACCAGCAATTTACCAGCGATTCATCAACCCATTAATAACTGGCTTAACCAGACAGTTAGAATAGCAAGTATACAATTATAGTAAAATATATAAGTTTGTGTATACTGCTCATAGCCGTTAGGGGATGCTTCATAATGAAACATCCCATAATGAAATATCCTCTAATTTTTTTAAAACTTGAAATAGAGTGTCTGGTGACACAAGACAGGTTGGATCCCATGTTTTAATGTTTTTTATACCAAATTATGACTTTACCTTTTGACCACAAAAATTGAGACTCGTTAGACCAGACAACATTTTCTTCAGTATTCTATCTTTTATGGTTGCTATGTGAGTGTGTGCGTGTGCGTGACAGTGGAACACATTCCAGAGTCATACCTAAGATTAATGTAAAACGAATAATGTGTTTTTTGGATATGGAGAACATTATGTTCATATTTATAATAAAGCAAGAAGCAGCCTTACATAAATTATTATATATTAGTTATATAAAGTAATAAAGTAATAAAGCTTTGCATCATTTATTGTGTAAGAGTAATTAAGAGTAAACCTCTCATTAGGCAGTTGCTTGATTCCGTAAACTACTTTTTAAAAGTTTATCTTACTGGAGAATTGCAACTGTATGCAACATCCATCAGCTGTGAATTTGCTTCCAGTAGTCAAAGTTTTCTGCATTGCACATGTAGGAGGGAGCGGGAGGGAACCTTAGTTTTCCGTTCCCTGTTCCAGCCTAGAGAAAATAGGTCATCCTATCAGCACTGCAAGCATCCTCAATGCAGTACGGTTTCTGAGCCAACATTGTCTGTGTTAATGCACAAAAGCAAATTCTGCCCAATTAGTAATGCATAGTTAATGCTACACAAGCAGTGAGTTATTATAGTCCTTGCCTTATGTGTGTGAGTCTGTGGTTGTGTCTCTGTGTCTGTTTTTACTGTTTTAAAAAGACCCTTTTTTATCTCTGTTTGGCATGAACTTGAACGAACAGCTTAATTGTTCACACATACATGCTGTTCAAAAGAGAAGAGAATTATGGTTTTACTTAAAGGAGAATGCAGAGAAGTATAATACTCGAAGTACACAAACCAAACTGGATGGCTATAATGTCTCTCTCTTAATTATGTCTTAATTATGTCTCCCTTTCTATTAAATACCCATGAGCACCAGTTTCTCTCTGTAAAAAATATGGATCTACATAATCAGAGGTGGGCATCACTGTAATCACACAATAAATCATAAGCATGTGCTTGTTTTCAAATGTCTGGTATGACCTCTGTAATGCAGCATTAACTGCAGCCATATGTTCCCAGTAAGTGTTAATCTGTCCTGTACATGAGCATCGATGAATTTTAGTCCAAACAGCCTCAGACGGTTGTGTAGGGTTCATCTCAAATTTATTGGGACCACTTTGGGCTAGATGACTGCTTCAGTTTACGTGTTGTGTCAGACGTTTTTTTTTTTTACGTATTGTTGCTTCTGTCTTACACTCTTTACAGAATAAACCAAACAAGCTATGTGCTTATTTTATAAGAATTACCACTATATGTATTTTTAATGCATTGAAATTCATAAAATCACAACATGGAGGTATCGCCTAAATTATGAGATATACTCATTCACGCCTATGTGCTTTGTGCTATGTATGTATATGCCATTCCATCTCCCACTGTAGTTACTGTGACAGAGTCAGTAACTTGGCAAGAACAGACCTGCATGTGATATGTCTTTGCTTTCCTCCCCCAGAACATATATGTACGAAAATAATATTGAATAATAGTTTTATAACATTGGCTAAACCTAACTGCCAGGAAAAGTTCTACATTACACGGTGAAATAATGAAATCACAAGGATGCTGGGGACATGTTACCCCCTGTAATCCTCTAAACTCCAAAATGAGGGGTACACACAATAGAAAAATAGAAACAAACACAAAAACTACTTTGTCTGCCTCAGTTGTAGGACGTAATGGAGGATGATGTGGATTGCATGTGAACTTCTTACACAATATTTACATTGGATTTAAGGTCTGAATTGGACTTGGCCATCCCAAAACTTTAACCTTTAACTTTACTCTTATTTAGCTGTTCTTTTGTGTGCTTGGGGTTACTGCCTTAATGGAACATGTGGTACAAGTTGTCTTGCGGTTCAGTTTGCAGATAGAAGTCCTGATATTTTCCTTAAGAATTTTTTGGCATTATTCATAATTAATTTTTCCAAACCTTCCGATCCCAGATGCAGCAAAACAGGCACAAGCGATAAATCTAACATGGTACTCATTGCCAGAGGTTCTTCTGGTGCTAAGCAGTGTTTGTCTTTCCCCAGACACAAAACTTCTAATTTAAAGGACAAATTCAATTTTGATCTCATCTTTCTACACAACTGTACAAAACAACCGTTCTTTGGATAGTCCATGTGTTACATGATGGGCAGCAGCCCTGATGTGCACACAGTTGTTGTTCAGTGTTTTACTTGTGGTGGGTTTGTGAAAATCAACATTAGCCACTGTGAAAGAGGCCTTTCGTTGCTTAGTTACTCTGGGTAATTATTCTGGCCCTCTGTGACCTTGACGGCTTTTGCATGCATAGTTCTTGGAGTGCTCTTTGTGGGCTGACCGAGTAACAATGGCCTCAGTTTGTACATACTGACTATGGATTGGCTGGGTCCAAATTATTTAGGTCTTTAGCCTGATGAGCATCTACAACTCTTTTTTTTCTGTGAAGTTGCAATAAATCACTTTTGTTCATGCCATGATACACTTCCACAAGCATGGAATTGATAGATGTCTTGTTTTCTAAATACAGCAGGGTACCTACTCATAGTTGTCAACTCACTCTAATTTCACCTTCAAATAAACTTATAATCTGAAACATACATATTCTTTTTCCACTCACAGATATGCATTAGTGGATCATTTTCCTCCAAAAATAAATGGCCAAGAATTAAATTGTTCTCTCTCAACTTTTTGGTCTTGTGTGAAATGCGTTAGGTCATACTTTATATTTACAGAAATATAGAACATTCGAAACGGTTCAAGCACCACTATGGAGGATGCCATTCTATGGTCTTGTATTACTTCGTAATACAAGTAAATTATAAAGTTGCTTTGTAATTGTTGATGTAGCAGATTAACACATCCAGCAAATACAAGAATCAGGCTTTGATTAATTACTTATTTATTTTCACTCAAAGGATCATTTATTTATGTTCTTGTTTAATCAAACAGCATCTAAAGGTCAAATCTTAAGGCAATTTGTTTTTCCTTAAATTTTGAGGTGATTATTATTTGCTGTTCTAGCAACAGTTGAGTGAGTTGGAGACGCTGAAAAAGCTATCCATTCCCATGACATACTGCTTTTTGGTGCTTTTATATAGGCCTTAGTGGTCCCCTAAGATAATATCATGAGTCTTTTTCCCCGAAATGCAGCCTAGGTGCAACATTATAGCCACTTCAGACCAGTCCCTCAATGAGCCTTCCTTGGATGTGCCATTTCTGTGTCTGTAGCTTTAAATAATAATAAAAGGAGAGATGTTGCTGTTTTTCGATGGGTAATAGTTGTTCAAGCTTTCCAGTTTGACTCAGGATCTGATCTTGATGTAGAAGCACCTGAACCAGTTGAAACTCTGTATGAAATATTGGATACTGGATACGGTCTGTTAGTTGGTTTGTTTATGCATAATGTTGATGTCAAAGAGGGGACGGGGCTACCTGTTGAAAAGACATAGGCACAGTTGGGGGATTCATTGCTTTGGATCACCACAGTGCTATGCTGTAACAGTAACAGAACACTTTGTTCATCCAATAAATTGTATAAGTTTTGACTTTTAATTTGTTGTCGGTTTCCAATCTTTCAAATATTGTTTGTTTGTCCTGTAAGACTTGCCTGTTACCATATTGCTTGGTGTCTTATCCACATTGCTCCTAAAACCTGGAGTCCAAATGGTGGCTCTTCAACTAAAGAGTGGGTATGACTGTAGGGGGGGTCAACCCGTAAGGGCTGGTGCCCCTTAATGTGATAACAATAACGGAGAAAGAAAATCTGACAGCAAAATGTTTGAACTGACTGACAGAAAATGGATGGATTGTTTTTATTTTGGTGCATTGAGGCTTTAAATGCACAGTAGAAACCCAAATGGAACTTCAAACTCAGGCAAAAGGTGAATTTTTCATGCAATGTGCCATTTAAAGATGCAATTTGGAAATCAACTTTTAAGTAATCAGCCATACTCCTGCCCTAATTTTGGGTCTGTTTTTGTTGTCAGTGTAGTGTCAGTTCAAGGTGCTGGTTAGAAATGTAAAAGTTTGTCTTGTTTGCCTGGCAGTTTGATACGTCAGAAATGACCTAGTAAATTGCAGTGTAAAATTGTAGTGAATTACAGATTGCTTGCTATGCCGTTTCAAAGCTGATTCAGTTCTTTTTTTGTGACCCCATTTTCACTTGGACTTGTGAAATCTGAATTGTACCCATTTTATTTAATTTTTAAATGTATTCCATTTCAATCATGTGCATTTATAATGAATAGGCAAATGTGTCTCCATTCAGCCAGATTTGCTGTATCCAAGGTATTATATAAAATCAGCAAATTTTCATACAAGTCTCTTATTCCACCACAGGTTACAGGCGCTGTTATATTGAGATCTGGAGATTGTCAATGCCATTTGAGTACAGAGAACTCAGTCATGTTCAAGATCGGCTTTCGATATGGCTGAAAATGGCCGAAATGGCTTTTTAAATTGATATAGATAATTATTGATAGTTTGTAATTAATTACAATATTTTCAATATTTAAAAAAGCCAGTGAAAAAGGCTGCATTTAAAAAATTTCTATTTAGCCACCCTATTTTATCTTATCTTATTTATCAAGGCACACAGCTAATAATATCAACACACTGAAATATATCAAAATATTAAATCTATTCTTGATGCACGTTAAATTAAGTAAAATCAGGTAAACTGGTAAAAATGCAATAAATAACATTAAAGAAACTTGCACGTAGTAAATAATATGTTACAAAATGTGTGCAGTTTAAATGTTTTGTAAATGTAGATAATAATAATAGCAAGCATTGAGGTCAGCCAAACATCTATAAGATGTAATTACCATAAAATATCTAAAACCTATTATACAGTGGAAGATAAAATGTAAACTGTAATGGAATCAAGTAGAACTCTGAGGTAAATGTCGAAATGTAATAAACTCTGTTGAAAGACAAGAACTATCCATGTTACAAAAAGGTATAAAAATAACTCCAGTATGAGATATTGCTTTATTTCACTTCTCATTGCGGCTTACATGTGTGACTTGACCAGTCGTCTAAGGTTGGAGAGATTAGTAGGAGATGGATAACAGCTCTCTTTCTACAGACTCCATGCACTCTGACTAAAGTGAAGGTCCACAGTCCGCACATTTGCAGCTCTGGAGAACATAGCGACTGTCACACACACTGAGAATCTTTATGAAGCTGGACTTTTTGACCAAGTGTAAAAGTTTTTTAAAATATGGAAAAATATCCTTCTCAATATAATAGACTATCATTTTGTCACACTAGGCTGTTTATGTTGTTGTATTCACATCAATGGGCGATAACATTATACTTGTTAAATTATTTCCTGCTTCTGATCTGTAATCAAGGGATATGATAGGCTGTTTGTGAGCAAGGGTAGGCAAACTTTTGGGTTTATTCAACTGAACTAGACATAGTCATGGTTTCCTGGTGGTTTGTGTTTAAAGAAGGAAACTATTAAATATACTATCTGTTTGTTTATATACTGTCAGTTATCTCTGTTTGTTTCTTCCCTCTATGCTCATGGTACAACTTGGAGATTGCTATATCGCGTTAATATAAGTGTTTCCGACTTGGGATGTCATATCTGAAATCAATCATCTTTATCATAGCCCTGAATCTGTCCTTCTCAACTGTGTTTATGGTAGAGTTTATTGTGGAGTTGCTTATCTTGATCCATTGTTTCATTTTTCTGTAGTAGGGAGTACCTTTAGCAAATGCTTCAACAAGTGACGTTGACTGGCTCATCTTCTAGCTGTCAGTTTAACCTGATGGTGTGGAAGGCACCGATTTTAGGTTCATGCATTCTTGGTACTCTAAAGCATGTTATATCCTGATGTGCAGCAGATTACTCGTGTAACCATCTCCGCCGTCAACTTTAGCTCGACAGCGTTTGCAGTAAATTGTTGTTTGGTCCACAACCGACCTTTTAAACCCAAAGTCCTTTTTTGGTCAAAGTTGTCCACTAAACCTTGCCTTTCCATGCGTGTTTAGTGTGGCAGCAATAAAAAAATAAAAACAAGTCGCCACTGTGCTGAGTTTCAGACATCGGTTTACGCTCTTTATATGTGAAAAATATTATATATGAAAAATTCAGGCTGTTGTTTTGTTTCTCTCTGATCACCTCTTTAATGCTTTGCTGTTTTACATCAAACATCTCAGCATGTTGTTCTAGTGGAACATTTTTATCTTACACTTAGCTACATAAACAATTGTCAGCATCAGCGTCTTTGTTTTATATCTATCAACGATGGAAATCCAAATGGCACAGATTTGCTTGGATTGTTATTGAGCTACTGGGAAGAATTCCAGCCTTATGGGGATGATGCAAATCACCACCACCCTCAGCCCCCCACTCTGCCAGACACATACACACACAATCAGAAATTATGGCTGACTGTAAAATATGCACACTGTTAAGTGACTCGGGCAAGCTTAACATTCCACGAGGGCAATGGCCTTATCATGCAGAAACAGGCACAAAGATTAGAGGGAAATTATTCAAATGGATTTAGCTCCAAACAGGCGCTTGCAGTCACCTCCCGAGATTCATGGACCTGCTTCATTACTCTTGAACACTTTGTCTTGGAGAAAAAAAATGCCCATCGCTACCCATGAGCAACACAGATGTCGGCATGGCACACGGAACCAGCCCAATCACCTGCTTTTAAAATGGCTCTATTACTTGGCCTGAATAATACTGCTATTATTTATCACATTAACTGATCAATATCTATTTACAGTATTGTGCAAAAGTCTTAGGCAAAATCTAAGTCTATATCATTTAATATTCTTCTTCTAAGTCTTAATTTAATTGTACATTGTAGTAAGTTGTAGTATTACAATTACAGACTGCAGTACATCTGTTTCTGTACATACTTTGTGAGTTCCCTTTACTCTGTTCACTAATGGTCATGACCCCAACATGACCACCAAAGATCAGGCACTATTTGAGTGATAAATCTTTAATGCAGTCAGACTGATGTGGTGTTGTGTTAGTGTGTGTTGTTCTGGTACAGGTGAATCAGACACAGCAGTGGTGTTGTTGAACCTCAGTGTAACTTGCTGAAGTTAAAATACAGGCTTAAACCAAAAATGTACAGCCACCCGCATTAGTGATTTACAGTGATTTAAACTCCAGCAGCACCGCCGTGTCTGATCAGCGGTATCTAACACACCACCACCACATCAGTATCACTGCAGTGCTGAGAATGATCAACCAAAAGGGACTAGCAAAGTATGTAGACTTTTGCACAGTACTGTAAATCACTATGCTATATAACCATATGTAAGGTTGGGTGTAAAACATATAAGAAAAATAATTTAAATGAATGTTTATAAAGGATTGTAATAATGCATCTTGATATAATGCAGCGCAATGGAAAAATGTTCTTTCGACAGTTACATTAGATTTTTGAACTTGTTTGTATACTTATATTTTTAACTTAAAGGGGCATGAAGTCATTTAATTTTAATTTGAAACTGTAACAATAGCACATTTTGTTATTTAAAACTCTAAAAAAACAAGTTTAATTTAGTTTTTTTGTATACAAGAAATGTACACATTTAGAATTTTATTCATTATAAATACAATATTATTATTATTATTATTATTATTATTAAGACCATATTTATGATATGGTGAAGCAAATGTAGTAAATGTATTTACAATTTTAAACCTCTTCTAGTATTTTTTATTGCGGGGGAATAACGTTTTTCCTATACAAGAAAATGTCAATTGTGTTGCATTTACACTTCAGAAACAATAAAGGAATATATTGTATCATACTGCTTAGAAAGACTTAGTTCAGTCTAATTTCATGGTATGCAGCAATGGCCTACCCTCAAATCCACAGACTGAATTTGGTTTAGGATTTGTCAACATCATTATCCACAGTTTACAAGAAATACAGTTTAACAGTCTTTTTGAAAATATTAAGGATGTAGATAAACAATTTGAGCAGTCAGTGGTAATGTAGGTCATGCTACAATAGATAAGACTCTCTAGGGTCAGACAAAAGACAGCTTTATAAAAAAGTATGTATGTATGTGTGAAATGCGCTGTCTACAGTGTTGCCTACATTAATAAATGTAATTGCTGTTTTAATGATGTGTGAGCTGACATCATCAAGTATGTTTTCACTGTGTTAGGTAGCCAGGTAATTGCAGGGTGCTAGTACCTGCAGATCTAACTATCGTTCCTACCTAAAAACGTATGACTGACGTTAAAAATGATTGACCAAACTGCCCCAGGAGACAGAAAATAAACACAGCCAGCCTCACAGTTTACGTCGTTGGAAAAGTGAGCTGCAGCACGGTGGCTAAGACCACTTAGCGGTTTAACAGGACAGGTTCCACTCGTAACCGGCCTCACCATGGTCGACCAAAGAAGTTGAGTGCACATGCTCAGCCTCATATACAGAGGTTAAACGGGTTGGGAGTCAGCCTGTAAGTTCTCAGATCATACACTGTGCACTGTATCAAACTGGTCTGCACTGGTCTACAGTCAAGCATGGTGATGGGAATGTTTTCTGGCTGCATGAGTGCAGCCAGCTGTGGAAGCTGCCGTTCATTGAGGGAACCTTGAAAAAAACATGTACTGCTACATGCTGAAGGACAACATCATTCCATTCCTTTGGAGACTGGGTAGCAGGGCAGTATTCCAGGTAAAGGTCAAGCATGTTTTCAGAAATAAACCTTGTTGAGCATCTGTGGAGGAGAGCAAGGTCTCTAACATCCACCAACTTTGTGATGTCGTCATGGAGGAGTGGAATAGGTTTCCAGTTGCAACCTGTGAAACTCTAGTTGAAAATAATGGTGGCCACACAATATATTGACACTGTGGGCACAATTTGGCCATATTCATTGAGGGGTGTACTTACTTTTGTTGCCAGCAGTTTAGACATTAATGTCTGTATGTTGAGTTATTTTGAGGGCACAGCAAATTTACACTGTTATTCAAGCTGTTCACTTTTGTGAAATACTGTAGTCTTTATTGTATCATACCAGAACCTATTACACATTAACACTTACATTAACATTAACCTACAGTTGGCCAAAATCATGAAAACAAAGCTTATTTAATAATAAAACATTGGCAGTCTAATGTAATTTAGTGAGTGATGGATTAAAAGTAAAAAAGAAACACTTACTTTATTGTTGACCTCAGTGCAAACACTTCCTGTTTGTCTTTCGGTTCGATATCATTACTAACTTATTTGCACTAAACAATACAGTGCTATAGATGTAAAAAAAGAAAAAAAAACAATAAACACAGTAGAGGTCTTCGCTGATAAATCTGGATAAATCAAAGACAAGTTTAGCAGTTTTTTTATTCTGCATGTTAATTAGTAACTGGTTTACTTAACTGTCTGTATAATATGATTATGTGCACAGTGGAGCATATCATCAGCTTACCTCTGTGTCTGCAATGTAGACGATTTCATACTGATTTAATGGGTGGCAAGACTGATATAATGAAATAGAGTGCTGTGAGCTTGCGTTATTTACAAACACAGCAGCTACGTATATACAGTTACTGTATTGGTTTGTATGTGTGTCAGGCAAAATGGATCCACACTTTCATGTTGTATATGCCATGTCTTGACCCTACCATCCAAATGTTGCAGCAGAAATCTACTCATCAGACCAGGCAATATTTACCCAGTCTTCTATCGTCCAGTTTTGGTGAGCCTGACTGAACCAGTACCATCTTTATTTGACTTATTTAATAGCTAATTTTATCAGGCACCCCACGTGTAAGCTGTAATCTCACGTACCAGTCTTGTGTGTTTATTGGTTAGTCGCAAGGACGTGTCCAAAATCGTTTACCACACTCACCACCAAGCTCTTATAGTGGTCTATATAGTATGTGGAATGTAGCGAATGGGGTATCATTTCGGATACAGCTCATATATGTGGGTCAGTAAAATGCTATTAGTAGCAGTCTTTTTTTATTTCCTTTTTTCGTTACAAATAATTTCATTACAAATCATTCAGTCGATCCTTTTTTTACCCAGTTAATTAATGGACAGAGTCGTAGGACAGCTGGTGCTTAGCCGGAGGAACATGACACAAGGCAGGAGCAATGCTAGCCAGGGCCCCATTCCAACGTAGGCCACACACAATTATACACTACGGGCACTATAAGTTCAGCAGACTCAAACTGGAGTACCAGGAGTAAACCTACACAGACTTGGGGGAAATGGTAGCCCTTCATTCAGCTCCTTTATAAGTTTGCATAAAAGTTGATTCAAACTGTTAATACTGTATTAAATCTGTAATTTGGAATGTGAACAGACCATGTGTATAATATTTAGTTGCATGTCTTTTTCAATTCAGTTAACGATTCAGGAGAACATGCATTCTGAATAGAAACTATTACAGCTCCTTTCATGAAGTAGCACTGTGTAATATGACAATATGTATCGCGTGTATCGTCTATCATTGTCTATTGTCTATTTTGTTGTGTTGCAAAATATTTGCTTTACGCCAACCTTTTTCAAGTATGGATGACGCATCAATAAAGCAACACAAACAGACTGGAGCAGGGTCATTTCAAACAGAAGAGACCAGCAAGCACAAAACGAGGAGCTCGTACCTAAAAGAAGACCTACTTCTGTCACATGGACATGGTTTCTGTATGAATAGTCTGACATGAGTTAGATACACATACTTTGAAAGCTGTACTGCCGATCAGTTCCCATGATGGAGTCGAATCAATTGGCCGGTGAGTTGGGAAACTTATACTCACTTTGTTGTACTCCCTTTTGTGAGATTCAGCACATGCACAGGGAATGAAAGAAGAACACACTTTATGAGACGGTTTAAATCAGCATTATATGCTGAATATGTGAATTTTGACAAAAGCTAAGAAAGGCAAAGAGGTGAAAGATAAAGCTAGTGAGAGCACAAAGGCAGGCACAAGCCAGCAGCCCTATGATTTTCATTTCCTTCGAATGAGTTTCACTCCACTGTTCAGACATTAAGACCATAATCCAAGCACATATATTGTGAATAAATGTCACATGCAGATTTGTTGCGTCTGAGGGAGGGGAAGAACTAATGAAGGAGATCTACCCCGTGCTGTGGCAAGCATTCTCCTGCTATATCTACAATGGACTGGGCACCAGAAGCGTGCTTGAGCCTGTCCCCAGTGCTCTTCAGTCATATTGTACTTGATTTCATATTAGCTAATATATTTTACCAGCATCAACAAAGGGCCATTTAATTCTGTGCACGAAAATAACAACTTTGCTGTAAGTCACTGGCTTTAGACCTCTATTCCATACTTTTTACCCAAACAAAAATATTCCTATGGTACTAATATACACACAATTATACTATAATGCAAGCACAAACATAATGTAAATAACTATATGATTGTGAGCACTGGCACTGTTGGCACCCTGGGTTAAAATGACTACATTATCAAGTGATGTGGTTATTAGTGGCAGAAGAGACACGATACATTACGAGGCATAAATTGGTCCATATGCTTCATTGGCCTATGTGTTATTTATTTATTTATTTATTATTATTATTATTATTATTATTATTATTATTATTATTCCATGTAATAAATTTTTTGAACACCAGAGCGAAATTCACACTCATTGCATTCTAAGTGCGACTCCTCATTTTTTATTTTTTACAAGAGAAGTACAAATTGCTTTGAATTTTTCAGAAATAACAAATTAATAATCTTTTTACTTGATTATTAAATATATGGTGTAGTTACAATAGAGCATTTTATTTACAATTCCAAACCTCTGTTTATTTGCACAGGACTTTTGTGGTATAAATAAAAAAACATTGTTTACACTTCAGAAATAATTTGAATTGTGAGCGTATTGTGAGTGTGCGTGTATTATTATCCATTCTGCTGTAATATCAAATTAAATCGACTTCAGTTACGTTTAAATTTTTAATGCTATCTGATTGATTTCGATGTCACATGCAGATTTGTTGCATCTGAAGGAGGGGAGCCTAATTGGGAGATCTGCCCTGGTGCTGTGGCACGCATAGTCCTCAGAGTCCATTCTGTCTCTGCAATGGATTGGGTATCAGAAGCGTGCTTAAGACTGTGCATGTTTCATATTTCTACATGATATCATATTATCTAATATTCATTGCTCACAAAAATAAGAGGATATTTCATTATGGGATATTTCTCTTTGAACTATGTTTGCAGTATGTTTTTACCAGCGTCAGCAAAGGACCATTCACTTCTGAACACGGAAATAAATATATAATAAATGTTAGATCTCTAATCTAGCCAATATTTCTATTTTTTGAACAAATGAGAAAATCCAGAGGGTATGCAGAGCAATTCAGTGCTGGGTTGGTATTGCTTAAATGAATTGATGAATGCATATCAGGACCTGAGTTTCCTACACCAATGAATGTGAAGTGGTGTGCAACAGTGTGTTGTGTGTAAGCGTGGTCCATAATAAGTCAAGAATGACAGACCACATCTCCTCAGGTTTTTTCCTATAACCTTTTGTAGGACTTTTTTCAGTCCACTAACACTGAAATGTCAGTTTCTTAATAAGCTATCCATCACAATTGCAGGTGAACCTTTTTATGGTGTTTTTGTGACTTAAAACTAGATATTGTGAATGTGAGCAAAAGTCATTGCTTGTTCTTCACATCATGAAACCTGAATGGATTGACTTGGGTTGGGAATACTTTTCTTGCTTTATGATTTTAAATTGTAAATGCGGCAGAATTCAGGCTACACAACTGCGTTATTACTGCAGCCATGTCATTACTTCCTATTACTGCTACTAAATACACTAACCGATCACTTCTGATCGCTTCGTAGAACATCTCCTTGTTTCAGTTCCATTTCAACTTCAACAGTTCCTCTACATGTTAGTCCCTTTATTCTGTTCTAGAATGGCCAGGACACCCGCAGGACCACAACAGATCAGGTACTACTAGGAGTATATTATATTGACAGAAATATCTCTATTTTTTAATTTATTAATAATGGCATTTAGAAAATAATTTGCAACCTTTAAAAATATATCCATACGTCTTTCATTGTACTAAGTTGTTCTAGTTAATATAATATTAATGGCTGCTTGCTACTGTTGCTGTATTTCTAAAATTACAGTCTGTTGTTTCCATTCAACGGGATGATAAATCAGGTGTTGGCAGGCACCCTGTTGTATTTGAAGGACAGGAATCGATCAAAGTCTTCACAACACGCTTGTGGAAGTGCATCATGGCATGTACAAATGAGATTTCTGAGGACTTGACAAAGAGTTGCTGATGCTCACCAGGGCAGAAAAGGTTACAAAAACATTTGTAAAGACTTCAGACAGTTACGCAGTCAGACAGATTGTGTACAAATTGATCAAGAAAGTTCATGTTTGCTAGGCCACAAAGAAACCAAGATTAGCTTCTAAGCAACTAAGGGCATCTCTCACATTGCACATATTTCTGTTCGTACTGACAAACTTTTTTCATAGTTCTTAGAACTGTGTGCACCGTAGGAACTGAGATACGGCGATTGGCACAGATGCATGTACCTGTGTTGTGATTAGCCATCATGTTAAAAATACGTATACACCAGTAGCCGTGACAAAATTTCATTTCTAAATATCCCCTATTTTTTGTGAGCACTATAGTAAAGTCTCCCCAAACAAACTCCAGTTTTCCTCTTGAATGCTTACCAGTGATTATCTGTCTCTCTTTAAATAATCACTATACATTCTCAGTGATCATGTTTCACAAAATACTGAAGTTGTGCATTTGAATTGTTAAGTAACATTCAGCATGTATAGCCTTGTTTGACAGCATATACTTATTCATGTCTCTGTTCTCTAGACAAGGCAAGGCAAGTTTATTTGTATAGCGCCATTCATAGACGAGGCAATTTAAAGTGCTTTATAGAATTAAAAAATAATACCAAGAAAATGAAATGTAAAAATAAACAAATTAATTAAACTAAATTAAAACAAAGCCAATTAAAACACAGTCAAAAACATTAACCTACGGAAACAGTTTAAAGTAATAAAAAGCAGAGTGCAGGTAAAAACACAATCAGGTGTTGTATGCACAGAGAACAGTTTTTAACCTGCACTTAAACATTGTTATGGTAGAGGCCAGCCTAACATCTTCAGGGAGACTATTCCAGGTTTTAGCTCCATAAAACTGAAATGCTGCTTCACTATGTTTACTCCTGACTTTAGGCACCAGCATAAGACCTCTGCCTGATGTTCTCAGGGTCCGAGATGGTTCATATGGGACCAACATGTCAGAGATGTACTTTGGTGCTAGGCCATGGAGAGACTTGTACACCAGTAGAGCCGTTTTAAAGTCTATTCTCTGAGCCACAGGAAGCCAGTGTAAGGACCTGAGTACAGGACTAATATGGTCGTACTTCCTGGTTTTAGTCAGGAGTCGAGTAGAAATGTTCTGGATGTTCTGCAGCTGTCTTACAGCTCGTTTAGTAAGTCCAGTGAGCAGACTGTTACAGCAGTAACAACCTGCTGGAGATAAAAGCATGGAGAAGTCTGATCTAGACAATATACTTTTGATTCTGGCAGTGTTTTTAAGATGGTAAAAAGCTTCTGATATTATCGAATTAATGTGACTGTTAAAATTCAAGTCCGAGTCCATGATTACCCCTAGATTTCTAACCTGATTTTTTTGGTTTTAGAGAAAGAGACTCAAGGTAACAACTGACATTTTCTCTTTGCCGCTGTGGGCCAAAGATGATTACTTCAGTCTTGTCTGTATTTACCTGGAGAAAATTGTTTTGCATCCATACAGTAATCTGTTCAATGCAGTGACAGAGTGAATCAATTGGTCCATATGATGTTAATGAGATATAAACTTGTACTTTGGACAAAAATCAAAAAAATTATAGGAACAATTAAATAAAATCTAAAAAAGTTTTTAATATTAATAATTGAATTAGAAATGATTTGTTGAACCCTTTTCATTTATTTCGGATCTCTAGGATTCTAAATAGGTTCAAAGGAAATGAAAAGTTACAAAAAATAATTATTCAAATAACTTAAAAAAAACTTGAATAACTTTTTAAATAATCGTTTCTTAAGAACATTTATGAGAACAAATAGTATGGAAAGCATTAGGTTGTTTAACATTTTCTTACCTTTGATATGACACACACTTCACACATGTCTTTGGCTGGACGAGTTGACAAGGTAAGCATATAATTTCGATGATCTATTAACGGTTTGGCCTTTTTTTTATACGGATTTAAGGCCTACATACATTCAATTCAAAAGTATACAGTCTTTTGAGTGAAGGTCGTTCTCAATACAACATAAGGAAAGTATATAGCAAAGCCGTTGCTTTAATCTGCATTTTAAATGAAATTTCTGTGAGTTTTGGAAGGAATTCACGTAGGCCTCACAAAGACAGGGCAGATCCTCCTACCTTTCCTGATCATACACGTCTGCGATATTACAGACTCCCAAGGAATTCATTGTTATATCTAGCACACAATGTAATTAATGAGCTGCAAAGAAAATTGTTTCTTATTCTGTAAGCTGTAAAATGCTAAATAGCCCACGTATGAAAAATGTTAATAAAATATGGATTTTTGAGAAAGTTTGAGATCTTTTTAATTGAATGACAATTAGCTACAATTAAGAACATTCTTCTGAACTTCTGAACCTTTTTTCTAAAGAAAGCTTTTCTGAATATGGGTTCAGATCTTTAACTTTACCTGCACAAAGTAGCTTTGTGGAAATGTGTTGAGAGTCTTATTTCATGAATTTAGACCAGGGGTCATCTGTATGGCTACAGGTTTCCATTCTATCCAATAGGCCTGAAGTGGAAGCATTGAAAAGGGATTAGATATAGAAACTGGTCAGTTTGTTATGAGGTACCATCACCAGCCTATATTTGGAGATCACCCTGTTAGACCTTTGTCTACATCCTTTGAAACAAATGTATACATTTATTCGACTGCTCTTCTGCAACCACCCTCTCTCACGCCTTAATCTTCTGATCATGACCGTCCTTTATTGTAATTATTGCTGTGAACCTTCTATGTCTGTCCGAAAGTTGGAGTTGGACTCATAAAGCCCCTCCACCCTGTTGGACATCATGGTGAACACCCAGAACTACTGCCAAACTGTTGCTCTTCCTCCCCAACTCGTTTGCCGGAAATGTAATTAAAGTTTTTTCTTTAATCCGCTGAGATAATCACAGATAATTTGATCATTTTGGTCAGTTGTTGAAGAAGAGGAAATGATGCGATATACTTAATAGGCTACTGGACATCATGACTTTCATCTTATTTAATTAAATTAACAATATTAGTGAGCTTGGTTAAATGAAGATATTTGGCTATCCTGCGCCAACTTTTTTTCTAGGTGGGGAAACCAGTTCAGCTGGTTAATAATGCCACTTTATGAGAGAATAAAAATAAATAAATAAATAGACTAGTGCCTGTTGTGTGGTCTTCATAGCTTCTTCAGATGTGGCTCCAGCCAGGAATTATAATAGAGAGTCATGACAAAAGGGCGGACAGAGTTTAGAGACAGGACGCCCTTGGCAGGTCCTGTGTGTGACCACAGGCTATATTTAGCGGTACGGCATTCCCTCTACATTTCTTAACTTATTCTTGAGCATATATATATATATATATATGTATATTTATATATTTCGAGAGGGTATATATAACAGGGCGTTCATATATGCTGAGTGTCATGCTAAGTAAAGGTGCTGTCATCAACTCAGTATAAAAGGACTCCACCACACCTAAGGCTTGGGTTGGACCAATGGCTGTCCAAAAAGAATCTATTTGCATGCTTGTAATCAATATATAATCATGCTTTTACTATTTTTTACACACATTAGATACTAGAATAGATTATAGAAATTAGAGTAAATGTCTAGTTCTTGTTTTTTTCACATATTGACCATGTTTTGTAGCGGTCAGGGTCTGTAGGGTTTAACATTGCAAGCAGTGTGGATGGAAAGTAAACTTAACTTAACTTGCTACCATGAAGCTCAATGATCTAATGACAGCAATAAGTGCTAAAGGCTACAACCACATGCAAACAGAGCAAAGTCGCACATTTTATTTCACCCCGTAAAGCTTTTTTTTTTTTTTATTCTCGCGTTCTTTTACATTTTGTTAACGTGCAGATTACAGGATTGGTCCCGTTAGCCTTTCAAGAAACTTGAACTATGGACTGTAAATGAGTCAAACTGGCATCCCGATAAACCTTACAGAAGCTATTGCTCAAGTGTAAGGGGAGGTCACACTAAGTACTTGCCAATGTTTTTTTTTTGTTTTGTTTGTATGTTCATAAAACCGCGTACACATCCTGTATTGTTGTGTTGTATTCTACTGAAGCCACTGAGGAAATAATTATGTTTGACCATTTCTAAAACAATGGTGTATCCAATTCACGGGTGGCCTAAGATTTTTTGCACGTTACGTTGGAAGTTCATTTGAACTACATATGTTTATATTTGTATCCGTTTCCAAGCTGGCGTGTTGTTCTCCAACATCACCGAAGCGTTCACAATATAATGATCTTCATAGCACTTTTCTAAGGCTATTATTAGAAGAGTAGAGCATTTTCAGTTGACTTGACTGGTCGATTAATAAATAGAAACAGTAAATTCCCATCACTAATAGGTAAGTTTGTTTAACTGAAGCTCATTCATTATTGTTCTATATTTGTGTCTCATCAGGTAATGGAGAAGGCTTCTCAACAGATTGTCGACTGAAGCACAATTGGTTTAGTGTTTCCAAAGTCACTGGCACTGTCTAATGAGGATATATGGAGAATAGTGTTTGTCATCTATGGTTAGAATTAGAGGTTCATTACTGCTGCTCTTGTCTTTGTGTCTTATCAGGTGATGGTGGAGGTTCCTCTCCATATCTTTGATTGAAGTACAATTAGTTTAGTGTTTCCAAAGACATATGCAGTTGTGGAAGTCACTGTCACCGCGTATGAAGACGTATAGATATCAGTTCTTGTCATCTGCGTGTGACCGCCGACCGCATCTCTTATGCGGCCATGACATTTATTGGTTAATTGATCTGATTGGCGTGTTTGTAGCCCTCGGTTGTGGGTGTGGAGTCGCCTAATGATCATGTTCCACTTCCCCAATGCTGATTTAAACACACACTCTGTCTTTGTCCCAGACTATGTGTGTGTTTTGCATGTCTGTTTAGACCTAATAGGCTTTTGCCATTTCCCCTAACGCAGAACTCAACTCAATTTCATCCAGCTTTGATCTTCAACCATCCTCACAGACGGCAAGAGGTGAAGCTCAGGCCTGGCGCCTAGACCTCGGAGCAGCTCGTGTGTGTACGTTAGAGTGTGTGTGTGTGTGCGTGTGCGTATGTAGGAAGTGTAATGTGGGTCAGTGGATAGGGACAGCTGGTGGTTACGTAAGCGATCGTAGGGGGCATGGAGGCGGCCGGTGTGTAGTAGTAGGCCGGGGCAAGTGTGTTGGTGTTGGTGGGGAATCCCCGTTCCTTCATCTTCCCTAGAGATCATGGTGTACATTTATTTCCCAGTGCCAGGGGTTGTACACGCCGTGGGCAAGTGGAGGTGGCAAAAACGTGTTTCTTGTCACACTGTTTGTTTCTTGGCCATTTGAAAGTCCCCGAAGCCTTACGCTTGTGTTTCCCTTCAAACAGCCTTCGTGCACAGCCTTAGAAAATGACCTGCTGACCAGAAATACAGGAGCCGCAGAACTGCAACTGCAAGTGTGGCTGTAAGCCAGCTTAGCTGAAGATTCAAAACTGTTCCTGTTTGCCTGGAATGTAAACCTGCAATCACACCGGCTCATTGTGGACAAGACTGTTGGTCTAGACAAACATGCTGGATCCAGAGGAATAATTTCCTAGTTTATTCTTTCCTGAGCTGGCTCCACTATGTCCTAGTAATGTAAAAGCAGACCGGTTACATCACGTGTCACAGACCAAACGCCATGGAGAGCTGAGACTTCGGGGCCTCTGGCAAGGCAGATATCCAGGAAACATGTATTAAGCTCAAGCGGGGCTACTTCTGAGCACCATCCGATCCTTACAGCTGATCCAGAGTTCAGCTGCGAGACTAGGGCTGTACCGATCCCTTATTCTGTATCGGTATCGGCTCGATATGTTTTTCAAAATCTCTGGATCGGAGATCGGATTGGCGGAAATAACAGTTGAATCCGATATCTTTCATAACACGTTTAGGCTTTACTACAATTTGGACGACACGCCCTAAACAGAGACGTGTGACGTGAGCAGTAGCTGGAACTCCAGTTAAAACCGTTAGCTAGCAGCGTGCTCATCATGTCAGCTGTGTGGTGTTATTTTAAGCTCAAGAATGATAAAAGTAGAACAACGTATGTGCAACGTATGTAACGCCAGCGTTTCAAGAGGTGCTAGCAGAGTATAGCTCTGATATCGGTATTGCCAGATATTCAAGTTTGCAGTATCAATATTGGACTTGTGTTCAATGTTACCAAGCTACACACACTACACCACTGCTGCACTCTCTTCACTGGCTCCCAGTAGCTGCTCACGTCAGATTTAAAACACTCATGCTTGCTTACAAAGCCAAAACTGGAACTGCACCCTCCTACCTTGCAGCACTTATTACACCCTGCACTGCACCTCGCACACTTCGGCCTTCTAGCCCTGCTCGACTGGTCCTCCCGTCTCTCAGGGGACGAGGAAGACATTCATCTAGACTCTCTGTTCTGGCTCCTAAGTGGTGGAATGAACTTCCCTTCAATGTTCAAACAGTTGAGTCTTTTCCGTTTGAAGACCCATTAATTCAATTCCTACGATGGATTGGCACTCCTCCTAGGGTTGTTCCTGCCCTTATGCCCAGAGTTGCTGGGTGGGCACCGACTGGCCCCCGACCCAGTGTGGATTAATCTCATAACAAACTGTCCATTTTATTAGGTACAGTTGCTGCTTAGTTCCACTTGTCGTACAGAAACACTTTGTAGTTCTACAATTACATACTTTGCCAGTCTCCTTTACTCTGCTGTCCAACAGCCAGGGTCCCTACAGATCAGGTACTGTTTGTGAGGGGGATCATTCTCGGCATTGCAGTGACAGTGATGTGGTGGTGCTGCTATGAGTGGACCAGACACAGCAGTGCTGCTGGAGTGCTGCTTTTAAACACTGGGTCCGTTTACTTTTCCCTCTTTTAGACTCGTCTACTTTGTAGGTGTAGAATTAAAGACAGGAGCTCTTCTGTTGTTGCACAGTTTGTGTTAGTCATCCTCTAATCCTTCATGATGCTGCCTACGGGACGCTGGTGGCCGGACATTTTCGGTTTGTGCACTACTTTCAGTCCAGCAGGGCAATGTGGTGCTTAAAAGCTCCAGGACCATATCAGTGTCAGTGCATTACTGAGAATGGGCCACCATCCAAAAAGGACCTGATACATTTAGAATTAGATACATTTCAATACTGAACATAAACACCAGGTTAACGTGCTAAGGAGCTACACAAACTAACAGGAACAATAGGCCAACTAGGATAAACACACAAGGCTGAATATAAAAGGCTAGATACAAAAGCGCAACCACTAAACATGGGACAGAGTCAAACCCAGAACAGGCACAAACCAGAGCAGCGAACTGTAAGTGACATGAAAGTAAGGTAAGGTAAGCAAAAGTGTGGGAACCTGCAAAGTACAAAAGACCCCACAGTAAACACACATACAGGGAGGTAGATATACACAGAGGAGGCAGAGACAATAAAACACAAGATTATCGAGGGTGAGAAGACAGACAATGGAGATGTGAGAAAAACAGGGCTGGAAAATACAGAGACCTGGCATTTTGGGAGTAAGTTGTTTAGTTTAGTTCATGTCAACATGTATTCAGTATTTAACTTCGAATAATATACTCAAGTCAGGTCCAATGTCTTTGTACAGCACTTGGAATGAAGTGTTGTCTCAAAGCAGCTTTAAAATTTTAGATTATCTTCCAAACTGATCAAGCTTTGTGGCAAGGAAAAGTCCCTAAAACATCAAAAGGAAACTTTGTGAGGACCAAGACTCAAAAAGGGACGATATGGGGATGGTAGTCTATTTATATTTATTTATTTATTTCCATTAATATAGTTTAATACATACATATTAATATTGTAACTTGGGCAGGTTCATTCCCAGGGTGGCGCAGTCTGGGTTCCCCGTGTGTGTGGGTTTACTCCAGGTACTCTGGCTTCCTCCCACAGTCCAAAGACATGCGCGTTAGGTTAATTGGTGTCTATAAAAAGTGGCCATTAGCGTGTGGCTGTGTGCATGACTGTGTGTGTGTGTTCCCTACAACCTCGTCTAAGGTTGTTCCTACCCTTGCGCCCAGGTGGACACCGGCTGGCCCACTACCCTGTGTGGATTAAGCGGAAGATAATGAATGAAATCAGATTTGGTTTAGATGATCACCAGTATCAGTAGCTCATTAAGTGGAATGTTGGAATTAATGAGACCCTGGAATGGAATTGGTGGAGTAGATGTTGATTTAAAGAACATGTGGAGTGGCCTCTTAATTTGTTCTCTTTTTGTTTAGAGAATCAACAAAGATTGTGACTGAAGATAAATTTCTTTTACTTTCAGATTCATTCATTCATTTCTAACTCGGTTCAAAACGAGTCCAAGATTAAGAACAAATACGTGTGTAAAATGGTCAAATGAAAAGAACAGGGTTCCTAAGTTTGTTCTGCACCCATATGATTAAAGAGGCTCATAAGATTCTGAACTCTGACCCCCCAGATGATCTGAAAGTACAGAAGGGCATTTTTTTAGCCGTTCTCTCCCCATCCACAGCGAGTTGATCCTGTGAGCTCAGCAACAGAGACTGAACCGTAATTGAAGCTATTAGCAGCAGTTGAGTGTAGTAATGGCAGATCTGAGCCTCATCTCCCACCCACCAATTCAACCATTAATCAAAAGCAAACCCAGCACTACCACATTGCTCAGCAGCACTGCCCGAATACTCCACCAGGGGCTTCTGTCCTCCTTCTAATCTCCTGATGGAGCAAAACAGAAGACTGTAAGAGATTTGAAGTTAGAAATAAGAGACTGTGTCTTTCTTTTTGTTATATAGATTCAGATTTTATTATGTAGTACAGAGGTGTATTGCTTCCACAGAATTATAAAAAAAAATCGCAGTTATGAGAAAGTGTGTTGTTATAACGGGTTAAAGTTAAAACAACATTTATGTCGTAGTTGTTGGAAGCGCCTGCAGTTTTTGCTTGTGAATTGTGCCTATTACTTCAACCGTTGTTTTTTTTTTTTACATGTGTATAAAAGTTGAGATTTCAGAATCCTCCACAGTGCGCGAATGCTAATGAAAAGACCATCTTTTTGATTCGATTAATTTAATCAAAGGAACCGCTGCAAAAAATGAATCCCATCAGGTAAATACTTTCTCATAATTAGGACATAATTATGTTGCTTTTACGACATAGTTTTTTATAGTAACGGCAACCTGAAGGGTTTATTTTTGTTCTGCATAGCAATACGCGTCCATAATATGGCATTATTACATTATTACAAGCAGAGGTTTCATCAAAGCATCGTTCACAAAGGGTTAGACTACAAATGAGCAGCCAGAGGCCGTTATGGAAGAAACCTTGAGAGGACCCATACTCAAAAATTCTTTTTCATGGTTTCACCAAGAATGGACAAAGTTCTTAAAAAGTCCAGATTTAGTTATATGTTATACGTTTAGTTGAACTGAACTGTAGAGTGGTTTGCTTTTGAGCTTAACTATTGCTACTAGGTACTGAACCACATCAACCATATCTCATCCAGATGAACATTTGAATAAATAGAATAATACGATGAATTAATATCATACGTTTTTGTAAAAGTTTGACAAAAGTATAGCAACGCTGCAAGATGAGCTATTTGTATTGTCTTGTTTGAAAGCAAACCAGAATCAGGTAATGAAGAAATTAAGTAGGAGTAAAAATAAGATGATGGCCCAGGTTCAAGTCCTGGTGGTGCCTTTGTGACCAGTTCAAGGCTAGACTGTTGGTGGCCTAGTGGTTAAGGTACTAGGCTATGGACCAGAAGGTCTTCGGTTCAAATCCCAGCTCTGCCAAACTGTGAGAGTTGAGATTGAAACACTGGATTAAAAGTCGATCTGGATAAAGGCTTGTGATAGAAGAAGATGATGCTTTTGGAGGACTTATGATCTTTCTGTTAAACCCCTTTTATATCAGAGCCAGACTATTTCGTTTTACTCATAACGTAATGGATGTGCAAATATCTAAAAGAAAGTCAGCCACGCCGCAAAGAAGGAAGCGATAGATCACAGCTATATGAATCAGAAACTTAAAACCATATAACCCACCAAAGTCTTTATTAGATCACCAAGGCACAAACCACAGTAATGCAGTTAATTAAGAAAAAAAAAAATCATCCATCACAGAGTAACGCCCATTTTCTTGTGCACCGTTGTGCCCTCATCACTGATTGACAAGCGGAGCGGTTCAGCTGCCGTCACCCCCCCTCTAAGTTCTGTGTGCGCCCCAGTACCACAAGTATTCTAGAAGTGCTGTTATCTACAAAAGGTTTACACCCCTCTCCAAATGCTTTGGTTTGCTCGATGATGTTATTTGAGCTGCTTTTCAGAGGTGCTATTTCGCTTCTTGAAGGACGCTTTGAAGCTTTATTGGGCTCTTTTTAAAAGGATCAAGCCCTGAATCCTGGAGAAATGTCAGATACATTTCATTTTTATAAAGTCAAAAATACCAGTCACTTAATACGTGTCTTTATTTCTATTAAGAGAGATTGAACTGGTAAGGTTCACCGCCCAATCCATGTATTTTCTCCCGAGCTGATCCAGCTGAGCCAGTTAGCAGGATTAGACATTGTACTTTAGCAGTTCTAATGGGGTTGCTGAAAGAGCAGCTGTGTTCTTGCATTGAAGATGCTCACTAAAGCGAATGGGAGGTGTGTGTGTGTGTGTGTGTGTGTGTGTGTGTGTGTGTGTGTGTGTGTGTGTGTGTGTGTGTGTGTGTGTGTG
>JAUZST010011310.1:0-11980 GCA_034779995.1 Parotocinclus haroldoi | reverse complement strand
AAAATGATGTATTGATTGTCACTTACCACATCCTATTCACTTCTGCAAACTCACCAGCCACTTTATAAGGTACCTCTTTTCAGCCGCCCAGTAATCCAAATATCTAATCATCCAATCGGCGGCTCGGAGGGTAGCACCGATGCATCACAGCAAGAAAGTCCTGGGTTCAGTCCCAGGGTGGAGTGGCCTGGGTTCTTTCTGTGTAGAGAATGTGCTCCAGGTCTCTGCGTGGGTTTACTCTGGGTACTCTGGTTTCCTCCCAAAGCCCAAAGGCATGCATGTTAGGATAATTGGGGTCTCTAAAGTAGCCCTTCGTGTGTGATTGTGTGTGCCCTACGATGGATTGGTGCCCCCTCTAAGGTTGTTCCTGCCCTGGCGCCCAGGATTGCAGGGTGGGCACCGGCTGGCCCGTGACCCCATGTGAATTAAGTGGAAGATAATGATTGAATAATCATAAAGAACACAAACATTCATTCACATTCTTATGCACTTAATCCTGGACAGACAGCATGGGGTGCAAGGCAGGAACAACCCTAAACACGGCACCAATCCATCGTAGGGCAAATTCACTCATACACGTGCTCAGGCCACTCTAGCATAATTATTTGTCCTAAAGCATGACTGCAGGAGGAAACCCAAGCACCTGGAGAAACGGGGATGACTTGAAGACTCCACACACAAACGACCCAGACCGTTCCACCTGAGATTAAACCCAGGCCTTCAAGCTACCCATCGAGCCACCCCCACACAAACAGAAATGATATAAATTGCTCCATAACTCTAATAAATGACAAAGGTCTATCATTTAACTTAGTCTTATCATTTTTGCTATTATTTTGCTCTTTGTAGTTCAAGCTAACACAACTTACTTCTGAAACGTACTGTGTTAAATCAGGTTGGGGAGTTTCGCATGACAGCAACTCATTTGTCTTTTTGCCGAAGGTATTATCAGTATTGTAATATATTCAGCACAAAATTCAGGTCTTATTTGATGTACATTTGATTTATTTTGCTGGTAAAATAATGTTTAATGTTCAGATCTGGTAGGAAAAGATAGGTTTTCTAAATCTGGTGTATTCTTTTAACGCCACTCAATCCCTTAAAAAAAGCGAACAAGATGGTAAACCATCCCACTGGACTTTTGCGTCACATTCGCCGATTTATTTGCTTTCTTTCTGCATATCCACAGCAAAAACCCACCCCAGGCAATCTACAGCCTGTACAATCAAGTGGCTATCAACTGCTTCATTGCCGCTGCCATCTACGTCGGCGTGGGCGCCGTTTCTCTGTGCCAGGTTCGCCTGAACAAGCGGCAGGAGTACATGGTGACATAAGCTGAATGTATCCAACACTGCCAAGTATTATTTATTTGCAGAGGAATTATGGATTAGAACTTTATCATACTGGATTTGTGGTAACCGTAGCAGTTCATGTATTTAACAGTTCCAGAGTTGAAAAGTGGACCATGCAGTGGATAACAAAAGCAACTGTTAATGCTAAATTCTTCAACAAGTCATGTGAATGGCTTTAGCATGAATTCCTTCTTGTTAAGTAATATGTTTAGTGAGAATAATGTGGTATTGTGTAGTGCACTTTCAAATATTCAGATGGTTTATGTGAAATCTTGGTAGTTCTTTTTATTTATTGTCTACTGATTTAAACCTCTACTGACTTAATGTGATCATTTGTGAGTTTTTTCCTGTCAATAGTATCGATTAAAAATAAAACATCCCATGTTTCAACACTGAACAGTCATAATCCATTCTTTATTTGTATCAAAATGGTGCAAAGTGAGAAAACGGCTATGGGTTTCCTCACACGGTGTTATGCAAGTGTTTGGGCACTCACAGTTAAATTAGGTATACAATGTTATAATAAATGAATATTAATACATATTGGGACATTTATCTGCACAGGTTTTAGCATTTATGGGTGTTTGCACACACACAACTGTCTGTGTCTGAGGGAGAAAAGGCAGAATAATCTTTTATGTCCTGCCACTGCAACATCAGATGCTACCACACATTTCAAGACACGACACAGAAGACGCACTCAACAATGGTGGCAAATGGATACAGAGAGTGGTGTGTGTGTGTGTGTTTTTTTTTCCCCCATGCAGGCACATGCATTCTGTAGAAATCCAATTTCTCTCGGCAAAAAGTGACAAATGTTTGTCCGCCCTCACTATATGGAGCACTCGTTTGTTGTAAGTTGTTAGATCATTACTGACAAGGTTCTTAAAAATCAACTTAATTTGACACTGACATGTCATTAGGTATGCAAGCTGCTTTAGGCCACCTTAAGATTTGATCTTTTAGCAAAGGTATGATGACCTTATACAACATTGTCGATTATTGGCTGAAAATTTGTATCCGTCCCCCCACAATACTCTCTTCTACTCGGCTTCAGTCAGTTTTAGCTTATTCACCCTGTTCCCCTACTGACAAAAAGTGATTTCTTGACTGCTACTCTACCAATAAGACCATTCTTATAGTAGCAAGCTTCTTCTGACTGTAGAAGGGTCAACTTGACTATTTGCTCAAGTGTAAGGGGAGGTCACACTAAATACCTGCCACTACAACCTATAGAAGCTGTTGTGTTTGAGTTTCTTTTCACTTTTTTAATACTTTATACAAATTCCCTGGTTGTATTGAAATAAAGAGACTGATTAAATCATTCTATTTGGTTATTATACTATTGCTAAACAATATCTCCTCTAATCGTGGCCTAAGACTTTTGCACAGTACTGTACTTATAAAAAAAAAAAAATCCGAACGAAACACCTACATTTCTTTTCTCTTTCCTTTCAATGTCAGTGCTCATTTTGTCCATTTGTTTTACAGTGTACACTTCTACAAAAGCGAGAGTCTATAAGATATTCTACACAAGTCTGTTATGTCTGGGGGTCAAGCATCATCTCACAAGTACGTCTTAGTTCTCCCAGTTTGATTCGGGCGTATTCTGCACGGTTCAGGGCCATCTGGCAGTCCTTTCGGGCTGAATACGTTGACCCTTCGTGAGGCTGACCAGTCGCCACCTTTACACAAATGGAAGGGAGCGTGAGCACACACTGCAGCTGTGCATTTCTGTAATGAAGACCTGGAATCTAGTATATTAAAGTAGCACAAACAAGACAAGCAAGTCCTATATAGATCATTTATCTCTGCAATCAAATACTGATAATTTGACACCCATAACCACATTACATAGGGCTGGCCAGGTAATCAAAACCGACATTCAAAACCTTTAACTGATTTTATCTTGCCTATATGGATTGTTTTGGGTTTTTTTTTTGGTTAATCTAAGTCTGGTAATACATTTTTCATTATGTGTTCATGTCCTGTCCATAAAAGATTTAAAAGATTTAACTACTGTGTGTGTGTGTGTGTGTGTGTGTGTATTCAAGTGTCAGCAACATGGAAGCAACACTGAGCAGCTAGAACCAAAGAAAAATGCTATTTGTGTCATTTGGACACATTTTTGGAGATTCCTCAAAAAAGGGAATCAGCTGTTCACGCTGAAGAACAGTTTCAGCAGCAAACAGAAATGGCACCAATCACTTGGTGATGACTGTGAACAGTGCATGGCTCACAAGCACCCTACACTACAAAATGTGAAAGGAATTCAAGGACAAACATAACAATAACAGATGTCCTACTACATCACAAAGTACAACTACAAATAAAGTGTTCCCTCGTTTATAGTGGGGGTTACGTCCCAGGACCACCCATGATAAACAAATACCCACAAAGTAAGGACGCTAAATGTATTGAAGTATTTATACACTATGTTAGCATCGTAGGGCTTGAATGAATTCAGTCTATAATAAAACTTTCACAAACAGCGAAAATACCGCAGACAAAAACTTGTCATGTCGGCAAGTAGCGACTCAGGCGGTCGAGGCTCTGGTCTTACTTATCGGTTTTGGTGCGTATTCATCCGCTGAGCAAATACGATATTAACTGTAAATCGTAATATTTTATGATTCATAACATTCCTTTATTGTTAGAATTAATATTGTAAATATATCTGTATAAATTGTGATTTTTAAAAAATGTAAACGTTCATTAGATACGTGTATATGTATACGTTAGCTATACCACACGTACCACGCATGTGCAGATCGCGTTCTGCACAGCAATATATGTTTTTTTGGGGTTTTTTTTAATATGCACAAAAATACTAGTACAAACCTCGCACGTTGAAAACTTTATACTGTATTTATCTAAGAAGACGATGGAAGGCATACCAACCTGTGTGAGGTAGCGGATCTGAGAGCTGAGTTCACTCTCCACTCTATTAATGGAGGTCTGAAACTGGTTAAGCTGCCGTTCTAATAAACTTGCATTATGCTTCTCCTTGGACAGCTCCAGCACTATCGTTCCTGAAGAAAAGGACAGTCGTAAATCAACACGCACAATTATTAGTCCCCCTTAACTTCCCTGAGCACAACTTCTGCTTTCCATGATACACTACATCGTACCGTAACCCTGGTTCTCATATACGTTGCTGTATATCATAAATGGGAACATCACTTTCAGATAAGCTACTGATATTAGTGATATTACTGATAACAATAACCCCTGATAACCGCTTTATGGATTTAGTTTTAGGAGGGCAGAAAAGAAAGATGTAGTACAGTTGTCAGAAAATGGAATCAGATTACCAAGTAACGCCAAGCATATGACATAATACAATAAACCTAATACATAACTCTATAAGTCTTATGTATATTCTTAAGTCTAGTTTTAGTTATTTGTCTTTTTATCTTTGCTTATTTCCGCTTCGTATTTCAACTAATGCTACTTTGTAGTGTTATATAAACCACTTGGCTTTTGTAGCATAACGTGTTATAAATGGGGAGGGAATTTTAAGCATTGCACATCAACAATTCACTTGCTACGCTTCTGTCGGAAGGTATAATCAATATTAAAGCGCATTCAGTAAGAAATTTAGGGTTGCTTTGATGTTCTCACAAATAACATCACAGCTGTTATGATCTACAGCACTGATTTTGTTCTGTGCCAACTTTCGATTGCTTAAACAATGGTACCTGTCCTTACAGTCATGTTACTAAAGCCTTCTCAGAAAAGTAAAGCTTTGATAATACACATTGTTGAAGATGTAAATGTTAGGGTGTCTAATATTTAGTACAGTGATAAAATTGTTGTGTTATAATTAAGGTCATTTGGAGTCCAGAATAGATATGGCCGATGATCACATTTTTGAAGAAAAGCATGAATAATTATAACGTTTTGTGATGGTTCAGTGCTAAGCGCTGACTGAACGCTAGGTTGGGAGTTCGAATCACAAGCTGCCATCGTTTGGTTCTTCAGAAAGCCCTTAAGTTTGAAATCTCTAGGGATAAACGTCTGTTAAATGCCATAAATGAGTTTTAAATCTGAAAATGCGACTGAGACCTGCACACTGTAGAACTACCGCGATCTCCTTCTCCACATCCTCCAGAGCTCTCAGTCTGTCGTTAGCCATCCTGCTGAGCTCTAAGAGCGCATCTACAACACAACACAGCAAATACTGTCAAAATCAGCTTAAAATCAACGCGAGTTCCTCACCTCTGTTTATCAGCTACTTACATTGTGGCGTTTAGATCAGAAAACGCTTCTAAACTTCACAACAAAGCAGCACACGATCCACTTTCTCGAACAACGGCAAGTAGAGTGGGACAAGTTTCGACTAAAACAAAACGCGACAAACCGGCAACATCTTTGTTGCCAGATCCGTTTAATTGAATTCCTACACTAATCAGAATCTTTGAAATTTGGCCAGATTTAGTATTTAAATCAGAAATTTGACCAGATATATTCGCACACGGGTAGCACGGTGGCTCGGTGGGTATCACTGCTGCCTCACAACAAGAAGGTCCGGGTTCAATCCCAGGGTGGAGCGGCTTGAGTCCTTTCTGTGGAACGTGAGTGTTAGGTTAAGTGGTGTCTCTAAATTGTCATTGACTTGTGTATGCAAACACCTCAGCCGTGTAACTGGAAAAAGCTGCACGCCGGTCCCAAGCTCGGATGAATGGGGAGGGGTGGCGAAAGCAATGGCAAACTACCCCACTATCCTGCCGAAATACTTCATGGATCACATCGATGAAAGACAGAAATGTGTGGAGATCCATGATCCATCAAGTGACAGAGAGTCGGCTGTGTCTGTATGATTAATCCATCCATCCATCCATGTTTGCACACAGAATGAATTTGGTTCTGTTTGGTAGTGTCTCTCAAAAAGGGACACGTCCTCCTTGGCTGGCCTAGATGTTAATTGAATAATTAAGTTGTAGTAATAGTAAAATTAAGTAAATAATTACTTTTCATCCAGCTAGGACGCTTGTGGTACTTATCTAACTATCATATTTAAAAGTAACAAGTGAATTTTACGAGTTCTGGCAACCCCAATCAGCTGTGAAGGGAAAGAATGGTTAGTGAGTTTTAGCTGCTTTCTGTCTGACCTGTTCGGTCGTAGATTTACCTGGAATAAATAAGGTTTGTAACGTCCGTTTCTTTGACAATGAAAATTCGTTTGGGGAAAAGAAACTATCCGAGACGAGACTGTATTTTTCGGACCGTGTAACTTGTGTGTTTTTTTTTGCGTAGAAGTGAGTTATGGAGGTGTGGAAGAGTCATGTGCGAGCTGCTCTCTTTAAAAGGGATTACTTACAGAAAGATCAGTTTTCTGGACTCTTCAGTCAAGGTAAACAATACAGTTCATCGATCGGATCAATTCCAACTTTCGCTAACGACCCAAGACAAAGGTTATTGTAAATGTTACACATTTCCTATTATTGTAGTGTCTGCATTAGAAGAAAGGCTCAGCTTACACATGAGATTGTGGGAGGATTTGGAGAGAGACAACAGGCACAGGTTTGAATCGTTCCTTTCGTCCTTTAATTACAATAATCATTGTGAATATCTATTAAAAAGCTGCTCATCTAATTTTTATATATCATGTTTGTCATGTCAAGATCTTTATTATCTTCTTAATACAATGTAAAATGTTCACAACTAATTGGTAATTGTAAATGGCCAGGTATGTCTGCACACAGAATGAATTTGGTTCTGGTTGGTGGTGTCTCTTTTTCTCTGAATGATGTTGTTTCAGTTTGTTTGAAATGAATGAAGCAATGATATTGTGTTCTTTCATAATTGTTTATTTCCTTAAATAATGATTTAATTGGCACTAGAAATAGAAAAGAGTATCAGTCTGTTTTCCCCTGGTTATCCAGGTCATATTTTAAATAACAAAACGAACAGAAATAATCTATACCAAGCAGGAACATAGAACCTAATTCTGGGCCCTATGTACAAGCAGTGTCTGTGGGATCTCCTCAACCCCCACTGAAAGACATAGAGCCTGCTATGTTAGGTTAGACTAATTATTGGGACTGTGGTAACCTAGTGGTTAAGGCACTGGTTTCTGGACTTGATGGTCCAGGGTTCAAATCGCACCTCTGCCAAGCTGCCACAGTTGGGTCCTTAAGCAACCATTGTTTGGATTGTAAGACTGTATGAGTTGCAAGTCGCTCTGGATAAGGGCGTCTGCTAAATAAATGTAATGTAAATGTAATTATGTTATGGCCCAATAATAAATATGAATTTAACTTTTGAATTGACATACTATTGCAGTGGTGTAGTGGGATTTGTTTATCTCAGATAATCATGTTAATATGTTCATTTTATGTTATGCAATTTTGAAGCCACAGGAGTTCATTTTTATGTAGTCTATTTGCTTTTACATTTGAGATCACCTTTCGTAAGAAAGAAGTTTAAAAGTTGCTTTCCCTGCTGCTTCAGATGAATTTATAATAATATAACAATAATTTGTTGTTTTCATGTTCGTGCGTCAAGTGCAAATACAAATGGATTAAAGCACCGTCCAGCCGAGGAGAACACCTCCCCGAAACTTTATTTGCAGCTCAAAAAGGATGAGAAAGAGAAACTAAAGGTATGCTTTCATTTCCACTTCTGACTATTCACTTAGTTGGTACCGGGTTGGACCGCACATTTGTGAGAAAATGATTGAAATTTTTAAGAACAATGTTATTAAAAGAAAGACTGGGAGAGATTTTCATATTTCAGTGCAAAATGTTCTTTATGATAAATGCCTGGATGTCTGTGGAAAAACGGAGACATTTCTCGCACACTTGTTGATCACCGGAGATCCTCTGCCTACCAAGATTCAGCCTTTTGTGGACACAGCTTTTGTACCAAATCATGATAATATCTTTTGTTGACATCACCTGTTTAAAGTCACATCATTATTTAAGTTTCTACCTCATTACTAGCCATACATTTGCTCAGTCCCAACGTTTTTGGAACGTGTTTGAAGGCCTGGAATGCAGAATTGGATGTTTATTAACAAATAATATGAAGTTAATCAAACAAAACATGAAATATCCTGGGTTCATACTGTCTGCGTCGAAACACAAGTCAAAGTACGTGTAAGGAACACTGCGTTTTATTTTATAGTTCCAATTTCCATATAATAGTGTATCTTAATACTTATCAGGCACTCCGTGTTGATGTGATGCTTTGTGTTAATTTATTTCAGTAATCTGGAGACATTTGTCTCCAGTTGTATGTCTGGAGCACTTTGTCACTTTGATAGTTTTGTTTAATTTGGAGTCACAGTCAGAGTTGGCACTAGGTATTTGGTCACCTCTCTTACCAAGGTTCTTCTCCCCTGATTACTTAGTTGGGTGTATTTATTCATATTTCTTCTATTTATTATGAGTAAAATCATGTCACTGAAATGTATATCTTGGCCCTTCTTTGCCGTGTCTCCCCCCACTCTCACGCTCACCCTCAAACATGTTTGTGCAATAAGAATCTGTTTTTTATGTGACAGTGGAATTTATTTCCTTTGGAAATTACAAGAAGCATGCAGACGCTAAGGCTGCGACAAGCAAGCACATTAATCACTGCCAAACACTGCTCAGCATTCAGTCTACTTATGCTGATGCCCCATGTTTTTATGTTTGTTATGCTGTTATATGATACATATGCAATAGCAAAAACCTCATGGCAAGCTAATATGTGGGTTGAGTAGGCTAATTAATAAAGCCTAAAATATATAAATATATAAAAAATAACAATGGTATTAGTTGACGCTCATATGTGCAAATGTCATTATGCATACTGTTGAAGTGGCTTGCTCAGACCTCTTGTCTTGGCCTTGGTTCACTTCGCGTGTTCGTTAAATGTGTTCGTTGAAGAAAACAACGTAGTCTGCAGTCGGTTCGAATTCCTAAATGATCGATCAGGAGAAGTTGCCTCAGGACACGGCGCCAGCAAGTTCTAAAATGCAAGTCTTTTCCTTCTGGTTTTATACCTTTCTTACAGCCAGTCTCTCTCTATTTGTGTGTGTTGAAATGTATGACCCAGCCATTCCTCACATCCATCACCCGTTAAACTTTTGACCTCGAGTGCCATTCTGCAGCATCTTCCCACCAAGTTACCTTATCTTGGCTGAGCAAGGAATTTACAAGGAATTCCATACTCCTGCTCCACAACTATGCTAACTAGGTCTCATTTCTCTACATGCAAATATCGCAAGACACACGTACGCGTATTTGTTAGGTTTTGGGGGGCAAAGGTGAATTCCTAGTAATGGTTCGTGGCCTTTCTTACTATGCATGGGTTAACTGAAAGACTCGTATTCAGTTATTCATAATGAACCGTAATAAAACAACATCGAATCATTCTGCAATAGCTACATTACTTTTAAAAACGTTTAGAAAACCAGCTAAGTGGCATCCCTGTCCTCCATGAGTGAAGCAGAATGGTTGCCAAAGCTGTGGAGTTTGGAAATAAGCTCATGAGTGAACTAGTTGAGAGTGCAGGTGTAGGTTTTTTGATTGAGGACATGCTAGGATATAAAATTGACATACAAAGAACTTTGTATGTAATGCCTAGGTTTTATCTGACACTAACTAGAAGTCTGTGTTACTTTCAGCTTGCTCAGAAAGTCTCAGACCTGACCAGTGATCTGTACCTAAAGGAAGCACAGCTGCAGTACTGTCACTCACAGTAAGTCAACCCTCATAACTGTTGACACTCTTTTTTTTCTCATGGATGGCATGCTGAATATTAGATGCTGTGTTTTAGAGTCGCTCGTTATCGGAATGAAGCTGTGCAGTTGGCCCGAGGAGTCTGTTCCCTTAAGAATGATCTGACAGACTACGAGTCTAAGTTGGAATCTCAGGCGAAGGAGCTGTGTGTGTTGCGACTGGAGCACAGGACGCTGAGTAAAGAGCTGGAAGTTGCACGCCGGGAAAAAGATGAGCTACTCGAGCGCTGGCTGGAAGAGAAAAGAGAGGAGGCTGAAAGGCTTAATAAACACAATGCTGCATTAGAGAGGTGAACATCTGCACCTTGTACATACACGGGCTTTGCGCCGTTGAACCACTGCATTGCGTTGTGGGAAACGAGACCAAACTGGACGTTGACCAGACATTACTGTAGTCAGACAGTAGAGGCTACTCAAATGTAAATATAAAGTGTACTTCATATACGCTGCTCACAAAACGTAGGGCATATTTCATTTGGAAGTCTTCCCCAAATCTTGTGAGCAGTCTATTAAGAAAACTGCGTGCAAATGATGTCATAGTGTCATGGCCTTAGAACGGGTCAAGACTCCTATGAGCCAATGTGTAGGACTGGAAATGTTTAGTTGCAGTCCTTGCAGATACTGACAGAACAAGTTTGCCTACTTTTGCTATTCACAGACAGGCAATACTGGATCATCTTTCTTAATAAAGCTCAAAGTATTGTCTCATTTAAAAAAAAATCACATTTTTATTAAATCTAATATTTTCATTGAATCTGACCAACAATACGTAAGGGTACACAAACATTCCGGCGGACCTGCGTATGTAATAAACTGTAAGCCTCGTTGCCCCTATTTGGCACTGATATGCGCTATTTTACATTTCTCTTCTAATGATCTGTAATTTTAAATTAAAAAAAAAGAACATCTGTTGCTGTCAAGTTGAAAGCAGCAGTGCTGATTTAGGAAATTACACAACTCACAAAATTAGGGGAACGTTTCAAAATAAATATGAAGAAAATCCTACAAGAACTGCTGGACAATCTTTCTGTCCATGCCCCATCACTGTTATTGTGTTTTGGCAGTCTTGGGTGACCGTACGCCCTACTGAACAGTTAGTGTGGGGTACTCTCATCCAGTTTAACATGCTTCTGATCATCCCTATGAATATATCACTTACTACTCAATCACCATAATTGAGTTTGTATCTCATTTGTGTAATCAAACAGCTTTATCTGACTTTTCCATTGCTTTTCTGTTGATCTTGTTTAATATTTTTTTTATTGTGAGCAGTGTATATACTGATATCTTGGTTTAAGCTATAAAAATGTACTAACATTTATTTCCTTTAACAATTAGCAAATTAATGTGAACAAAAACTAACTAGTGTTCAGCTAAATCTGCTACGACACCATTACAGTGACACGGGTTGGGCTTCGAGTCCTGCAGATGCCTTCTGGGTTAGTCTGGCAACAAAACAGACAAAATTGACACAAAAGAGAGGTCAGGTAAGGGGATCATTTCCCAGGGTTACAATAGAGACTGCAGTCAAGCCCTGAGATGGCACTGCATCCCATTCAGGAAGGCTCTGAACCCCTACCACAACCCTAACCAGGAATATTGTCAGAATACAGCTACAAAACATAAACAAACTTAAATGAGGGATTGCTAATACATAACCATTCATTTTGAAAAAATTATCTAAAAGCATTTTAAAATCAGGCCAGGAAGTAGTTCCTTAATAGTAGTTATCTTTTGTCTACAAAGTGATGACAGAGCAGGCTCCTTCCTACCTGAACTCACTCCTGAAGGCTTATGTTACCTCCCGGCCGCTGCGCTCTTCCAATGAACGTCGCCTTGCTTTGCCCAACATTCACACAAAGCAATCCAGACTGTTCTCATACAGAGTTCCACAATG
>JAUZST010011309.1:0-11980 GCA_034779995.1 Parotocinclus haroldoi | reverse complement strand
AGACACACACACAGAGACACAGACACACACACAGAGACACAGACACACACACAGAGACACAGACACACACACAGAGACACAGACACACACACAGAGACACAGACACACACACAGAGACACAGACACACACACAGAGACACAGACACACACACAGAGACACAGTTTATATTTTGGTTCCTTTTGTTTTTCCCTGACCATGTTAAACCATTATGTACTCTCTCACCCTTAATAAAAGATCATCCTTGGTTCGAATGGTTTTAAAGACATTTTTTCCCCCTAACAATACCTTTCATACATTTATTAGCATCTACACGACTAAAATACACACACCATACTTCAGCTCTGACTTGTGTCTTTACCAAAAAAAAAATAAATAAATAAATTCCTAGTACCGTGACAGGAGTAACAAACCTCTATTAACTAGTGCAATGAAACTTGGGGGATTTGAAACGACTCCCTACAGCTGAAACGTGCGCAAAGTGTCCTTTTGTCCCCTCCCTTCTCCAGCAATGCTACATCACCACGACCTGCATGTTTCTGGTCCTGGCCATGAATCTGTACACAGTCTGTAAAGAGGTGGTGCAGATGTGGCAGCAGGTAGGGTCCGATTTTTTTTCATTCTCTACCGCCAAGCATCGGCGAGTGCCGTTACATACTGGAACCCTTTTCCTTCTTCACCTAAGGGTGTTAAGTACCTGTGGGACATGTCTAATCTGATGGACTGGGCCGCTGCCGTCTCCACTCTGCTCTTCGTTGTGCCTCTGCTGCTGGACGTCAAGAAATCGTGGCACTGGCAAGCCGGCGCGCTGGCATCTCTCGTCTCCTGGGTCAACCTGCTGCTCTACCTTCAGCGGTAGTACCCGCATCTCCTCTCGCCATCATAAGACCTGACCGATTTAGCTGATAGGTCGGATGCTCTAGAGGGCACATCCAATATGACCGACAGCAGGGAGGATTCCATCTCGCCAGAGTGCCAACAGCTCCCGTGGCCCGGTCATTGCGGTAGAAGCTACGATCCCGGGCCTAGGCTGGAAGACCTGGGGTAACGTAAGGGCACCGTTGTGGCCGCGTGACCCACAGGTACGAACCAGGGTGGCGCAACCGTGCGAACCAGCAGCTTAAGACGTTGAGTCTTGCCTTTCCCTGGAACCGAGTAGTACCTTTATTATTTTAAGCCCCTTCAGGACGTTGTGACATATCCTAGCGCTTAATTAGTAACGATTACTTATTAATTAGGGCAGCACAGCAAGGAGGTCCCGGGTTCAATCCCAGGGCGGGGCGGCCTGGGCCCTCCTCGTGTCTGCGTGGGTTTACTCGGGGTACTCCGGTTTCCTCCCGCAGTCCGAAGACATGCCTGCTAGGTTAACTGGTGTCTCTAAACTGGCCCTCAGTGCGTACGATGGATTGGCGTCCCGTCTTTGGTTGTTCCTGCCCTTGCGCCCAGGGTTGCCGGGCGGGCACCCGGCTGGCCCGCATCATCGTGTGGATTGAATAATTATTAATTATAATTACATCAAGGCATTCAGCAGACACTCGTTTATCCAGACGGCCGATACGACCTTTGCAATCGCAACCGTTACAATCCAGGTAATTATGGGTTAAGAACCTCGGTAAAGGACCCAACGGTTGCACCTTGCCAGAGGTGGGACATGAACCCCGGACCTTAACTGCTAGGCTACCACAGTTCTATATAACAACACCACTTAAAGACTTGCCCTTTCCAGGACATTGTAATGAATAACCACCCGTTCTGACCTCACTCTGAGCAGGTTTCAGAGGTTCGGAATCTACGTGGTGATGTTTCGGGAGATCTGCAAGACGCTGCTGAGCATCATTCTGATATTCGTCTACCTGATCCTGGCCTTCGCCCTGGCCTTCTACGCGCTGATGATCGAGCAGGTACGCAACTAATGAGCATGCAGGGGAACGGAGCGAATCCACTTCTCGCCTTCTGGCCAAGACGGGAAGTCAAAATGTCCGTCCGGCCACAAAGCAACAGGTACTCAAAATCAAACGCGTGCCCTCGGGAGCCCGCCGTCAAATTACGTCTTGTTCACTAACACGGCTTGACTTGTCCTAGCAAGTTTCGGGGGAATGACCCAAAAAAAGAAAAGAGGAAAAAAAAAAACAGGGGGCTCAATTCTCCTTTTCTAATCATATCGAAAATGGACAAGAGCACGTCATTTAACGATATTTTCGCGATAATTCAAGGCACTGAAGCCAAAAACGGAAATAGAACCAAAAAAACCAACCCCCCGCCAAAAAAAAAAAAAAAAAAAAAAAATTTAATAAAAAAAAATTTTATATATTAAATAATAATAATAATAAAAAAAAAATATATATATATATATATATATATATATATATATATATATGAAAACAGATTATTGTGAATTAAAGAGTGAATAAAAGAATAAAGAAGTCGTTTTATCAGGGAACAGGTTTGGGAGCAGGACATCCCAAGTCATCAGGAGGAGGGGTAGAGGGAGTTTGGGTCCTCTGTTATGGTTTGGGTAAAGTTATGAGGGCTTGAACCGGTGCCAGGAGAAGAGCTCGGGGTGAAAACTAACCTGTTTTATTATTACACAAAGCAAAGAAACAGAAGAAGTGCTTTCTGAACCGAAAAAAGGCTGTAAAACATTCAGAAAAAAATTGGGACGGTGAAACATTTGCCACACTTTAGCATCGAGTTATACATGTATATATATATATATATATATATATATCAGGGCAGAAAGGTCAGGACTGCAGTCCAGTACCCGTACCCTCTTCGTTCACAGCCACGCCTTTGTAATGTGTGCAGCATGTGCTTTTGTTTTCTTATATAATGCATGGACGGTTTATGTCGCTCTAAAATCCCGGGGTACTTTTCTCCATTAATGCTGCATCACAGAAGTGGAAATGACCTTTACAAAGGGTCCGGACCCGACCCCGTACCGTGATGGGGCCTGGCTTTTGGACTTGTTCCTCATAACCGTCTGGATGCTCCTTTATTTAGTCTTTGGTCCAGAAAGATTCTCTAATCCTATTGGTCTGAGCACAATCCTCGTTTCCATGGTGACCGTCCACCCTAGATGCCTCTGAGCCCAGAGGAGTGGGCGGAGCTTATGGGCGTGGTTAAAACACGAGGCTTGTTTTTGGTACGGTAAAGTTTTAAGCGGTATTTATGAACGTAACTCTGTACTGTAGAGCTTGATAAAGGTTGGATAAAGTCATCCCTTACCCACATGCTCCTATCAGATACTGATCAACGACTGTTGTTCATGCAGTGCTGCCTGAGGGAGCGGAGGGAGATCACAGTTTGTTTTTGAGCTATAGTACCCATCTCCAAACGGTTCGAATGTACTGTGAGGATGGTGAGGCTGATCTAGGCTTTTTTTGGTGGGTTAGCCTCCGCTGCCTGCAGGAACATCAAATATGAATAGTAAAGTCCTGAAGAAGGTTTGATCTTTCATTTGGCTGCGTAATCAGAGCTTTGAAATGCTTTCCAAATGGCTCACACCAATGCACTCTCGCTGTTTTTGCTCCTCTCTTCAGATCATCTGGCTTTGCCCTGGTTCGTCTCTCTGCTCGCTGCTTTTTCTCTCAGCATTCGGTCTCTACATGAAAGTCCAGATTTCTGAACAAACTCTCATCTCTCTGATCTCACTTTATTCTCTCTTTCATCTCTCTGATCTCTCTTTATTCTCTCTTTCATCTCTCTGATCTCTCTTTATTCCTCTTTCATCTCTCTGATCTATCTTTATTCTCTCTTTCATCTCTCTGATCTCTCTTTATTCTCTCTTTCATCTCTCTGATCTCTCTATATTCTCTCTTTCATCTCTCTGATCTCTCTTTTTTCCTCTCTTTCATCTCTCTGATCTCTCTTTTTTCCTCTCTTTCATCTCTCTTTTATTCTCTCTTTCATCTCTCTGATCTCTCTTTATTCTCTCTTTCATCTCTCTTTTATTCTCTCTTTTTTCTCTTTTATCTCTCTGATCTCTCTGATCTCTCTTTTTTCTCTCTTTTATCTCTCTGATCTCTCTTTTTTCCTCTCTTTCATCTCTCTTTATTCTCTCTTTCATCTCTCTTTATTCTCTCTTTCATCTCTCTTTATTCTCTCTTTCATCTCTCTGATCTCTCTTTATTCTCTCTTTCATCTCTTTTATTCTCTCTTTTATCTCTCTTTTATCTCTCTGATCTCTCTTTCATCTCTCTGATCTCTCTTTCATCTTTCGGATCTCTCTGATCTCTCTTTTTCTCTCTCTCTTTTTTCTCTCTTATCTCTCCTTATTCTCTCCTTCATCTCTCTAATCTCTCTTTATTCTCTCTTTCATCTCTCTTTTATTCTCTCTTTCATCTCTCTGATCTCCCTTTTTTCTTTCTTTCATCTCTCTGATCTCTCTTATCTCTCTTTCATCTCTTTGATCTCTCTTTTTTCTCTCTTTTGTCTTTCTGATCTCTCTTTTTTTCCTCTCTTTCATCTCTTTATTCTCTCTTTCATCTCTCTTTTATTATCTCTTTCATCTCTCTGATCTCCCTTTTTTCTCTCTTTCATCTCTCTGATCTCCCTTTTTTCTCTCTTTCATCTCTCTGATCTCTCTATTCTCTCTTTTTTCTCTCTGATCTCTCTACTCTCTCTGATCTCTCTTTTATCTCTATGATCTCTCTTTCATCTCTCTGATCTCCCTTTTATCTCTCTGATCTCCCTTTTTTCTCTCTTTCATCTCTCTGATCTCCCTTTTATCTCTCTGATCTCCCTTTTTTCTCTCTGCACGCTCTCGGCCTTGTTCA
The DNA here is from genome assembly GCA_034779995.1 of Parotocinclus haroldoi. Lineage (NCBI taxonomy): Eukaryota > Metazoa > Chordata > Actinopteri > Siluriformes > Loricariidae > Parotocinclus > Parotocinclus haroldoi. Next base: position 7,207 of record JAUZST010011309.1, on the reverse strand, counting down.
TCTTTCTGCACGCTGGTTGTCTCTCTGCTCGCTGATCACCATGACACGGTGTGCTCATTTCCCCACTTTGTGCTTAATAAAACTTTGTGCACCCCAGGCTGCACTCTTTTGTTTTTCTCTGTTGAGGACATGTTTACATTCAAATTGATGTCATTTAGCAGACACTCTTAACCACAGCGACTTATCAACTCATACAGAATTACAATCCATGCAATTGTGGTTTAAGGTTCTAGCTCAAGGACCCAACAGTAGAAGGAAAGGTCGGATTTGAACCCCGAATCTTCAGGTCCACAGCCCAGTACCTTAACCTGTGGCCCCCACAGTCCATAATAAGGGAGCTTTCGTTTACCCTGAGTTCTTAGTACAGGTCAGTCAACCTGTAGCTCCCTCCGGCCTGCATACAGAACATCATCAGCTCGAACACAAACAAAGAGATGTTTTAGTAACCAGCACGTAGCCTGGAGGATCGACATTTGGTAGATGAGAGTCAAACCTGTGAAAGGGGGGAATGGTGAGAGGGTGGAGGGTTACAGGTGGAGCAACTCAAGCACCGGTCCGCCAAGGACAGTGTGCAGATCATCCGACGAAAACAGGTCTACAGATTTGCCAGGAAACAAACAAAAGATACACGTTTGTTTGGATAGCATGGATATCCAAACTGCTCCTTGGTCTAGCATAACGCCATGTATTTTACAGAAACAGAGTTTATTTGTGTGCGAATAGAAACTAAAAACATCATCAGATTCAATAAGAGAAGCCTAGTAAACAAACGAGACAAGTGAAGGTTCAGAAATTCAAAAATTGAGGTCCGGACTTTGACTTGGCCTTTCCAGAATGAACTTCGTAGTCTTCGTTAGCGTTAGAATTCGAGGCTGTAATTATAAGGCTCATCGTTCCAAGGAAAGCAGAAACAGTGACTCGTGTTTTATATCGATTACGAACTAGAACTTAGGATGGAAGAAGTACTAACGGTTATTTTATGGCCTCCGCAGCAGGTGCAAATAATGCCGAAAAGTAGGAGGCGCTAACCCGGCTTCTAGGCTGTGACGCTCCAGAAACCTAAAGAAGAAGAAGCTCTGAAGCATGAGAGCAAACCTGAAGCAAACAGCAAGACTTTAAAGAGGCATTTGAGGTAAGATTGTCTCGTTCGCGTGAGCTGTTCGGACGCCTTTGGCTTTTATAGATTGCAGTTTGATGTGAACCAATTATGATTTTGGGACACGGAGCGTTACCCTGCTGTAATCATTCATCAGAAGAGGGTACAGAGTGCACAAAAAAGCTCAGCAACAATACTCAGGTAGGCTGTGGGGTTTAAACGATGCCCAGTTGGTATTCAGGGGCCTCAAATGGTGCCAGACTGAATCCGAGGCAGGATGGATCCACGCCTTTGCAGAAATCGAGACTCGGACCAGGCCACGTTTCTCCAGTCTGCTCTGGCCAAATTACCTGCCCTGGGGCAGCAGGGGGCACCCGGTGTGGTCGTCTGTGGTTGTAGCCCATCTGCTTCAAGGTTTAATGTCCTCGACGTTGTTTTTCATGCTTTTCATCTTTTTTTTGGTCTAAATCTTTTCTCCAGCTCTACAGTTTGTCCCAAGTTCAACCAAAATGTAAGATGTAAGCATCTTAGGGTGTTTGAAAAGCCCTATACAAATGTCATGTATTCTTCTTCTTCTTCTTCTTCTTATTATTATTATTATTACTATTATTATTATTATTATTATTATTGGGTAGCACCAATGCCTCACAGCAAGAAGGTCCCGGGTTCAATTTCAGGACGGAGCAGCCTGGGTCCTCACTGTGTCTGCGTGGGTTTACTCTGGGTACTCTGGTTTCCTCCCACAGTCCAAAGACATGCGTGTTAGGTTAATTGGTGTCTCTAAAGTGGCCCTTAGTGTGTGATTGTGCCCTATGATGGATTGGCGCCACGTCTATGGTTGTTCCGGCCCTTTAGGCAAAATATGATGTATTATTATTAATTATTATTATTATTATTATTATTATTATTATTATTATTATTATTTGTTGTCAATAACTAGAATACTGCAGGGCGAGATACAAGCCGGAAAATACAGATTTTTAATACATTTCTCGAAATGTATTTATTTGCAGTTATTATCATACTGGTTTTCGTTAATAATTGGGACGTTTTAAGGCCCATATTTCGGGCCAACCAATCCAAATCCAAGGAGAACGAAGTGCACAAACTGAAAGAAAAAAACCCCAAACATTTTTATGAACTTCCTGTTCTCACAAGCTGCTGAGACATCCAGAGGAAATCCATAACACTGTTCCTGCTCCTGCTCACTGCCGGGTTTGTTAAGTTTTGTAAGATTGTTTATATCCTGTAAGCAGTCGCTCCTCTTGCACCTGATCCCCAGGTGAGCGGAGGTGAGATTCCTGCTTTTGTTGCACTGCTTTATTCATTATTTACCGCGTCTGATCTGAACACGGGCCGCAGGTCCACAGTGCAGCTGTCAGGCTACAGCAGAGCGCTGCCACAAATTATTCATGATGGGCGGAAAGATAAGGAGAATGGACTGGGTGAAGGAAAAAAAAAACGGTAGCAAGGTTAGCGGGAATGAGCTCTTTTTTCTATTTGGAAAAAAAAAACAAAAACAAAAACAACATATGTCTTTATGAACTGCACGGATTAAACACAGGCCAGGCCAGGGATGGACGGCAAGTCGCCCAGGCCCAGGTGCAGCAAAACAGCCATGATACTCCCACCACCATGTTTCACAGACGAGACGTGTAAGACATGCCGACGTGCCTGTTTTTAATAAACGTAATAAACCTAAAGCCCGTATGAGAAAGAGAGATCTTTTGTTTGCGTCGTGTTTGCCGTGCAAGTGCCTTAACATTAGCCACCGTGAGATACCTTTAGTTGCTTACAAGTTACCCTGGGCTCACTTGAGAACTTGTGGACGATTGCCAGCTCTTGGAGCGATCTCCGTTGGCCCGACCTCGCCTAAAGAGAGAAGCGACGGCCCTGAATCGCCTCCATTTGGCTTGGTGGGATCCAAACTCTTTCGAGCCTGATGAGCAGCCGCAACTCTTTGTTCCCGGATCCCTGCTCTTCGAATATACCAGGTGCACATGAAGAGCGTCACATGCTTTTACAAATCACCGATAGGGGACGTGAGGTCCCGTTCCTCGACGACGCTTTTGACAATGAGGCCAAAGGCGTGAAGGCCAGACCCCATTCCAACATTTTTAAGGTGCGGGGAATGTGAGGGGTAAAGCCTGCGCCTCTCATCTCCTGTTCGTCCCAGCATGAGGTAATCTCTAAGCTCAGGCTCCAGGGAACAGAAACGTTTTTCCAGTCTGCTGCAGGACGTCACCCCCCCCCCCAAAAAAAAAAACACCCCTCAGACCAGCCCCCCCCCAGCACCTCCACCACCACCACCGCGCAGCACTATTATTCCGGACCCCCTTGTTGCTTGGTGGACCGTCGAATGAGTCGAATCCCAGAGCGCCCGTCACACTCGCTACACTCTCAGAAGAGCCAGGTGTTGGAAGGGGGGTGGGGGGTCGAGTGGGCAGGCGGTGGGATGCACAAAATAAAACCAGTGGTGTTTTCGAAACGCTTTTTTAGGGATTTGGGAGGGGGGGGGGTGGTGGTGGTTGTGAGAGCAGAAACAGGAACAGGCCAAATGCAAGCCGACGTTTTGCTTCTGAAAGCTTTTCCATTAGCCGCCCCAGCACGGGGCGAGCAGAGCCCCAGCAGGGCCAACGAAGGTCCCCTGGTCATCTAAAGACATGTTTAGCTGCTTCATTTAGCATTACGTATCACCGACGCTGCCTGTCACGCAGAAAAGCGGGGAGTGTTGGTGCGACCCACCTTTCCAATAACCCTAACGTTTACCAAGTAGCCCTATAAAAAAAATATCAGGTCCACCTGTTCAGCTGCTCGTTAACGGAGATATCTAATCAGCCAATCACAAGGGAGGACGGTTTGAGCCGATAGAAAGGTAACAGTGACTCCAATCAGTTTGTTACAAGCGAGGTTTCCTGAAGAGCAAGACCTCTGAACTAACAACAGATCCCACCTGGAGGCGGATGGGCTGCAGCTGCAGAAGGTCACGCCGGGTGGGCCAGGACACCGGGACCACAATTCAGGTGGGCTCACCAGAACTGGACAGTTTTTTGCTGTGACGTTCAGAAGGTTGGGTCCGAATTTGAAAGCGTGGATCCATCCTGCCCTGGATCAGCGGTTCAGGCTGCTGGTGGTGGTGGAGTAATGGTGTGGGGGCATTTTCTGGGCACACTTCGGGCCCCTTAAACCAGCTGAGTATGGTTTCTGACCATGTGCACCCCGTTACGAGCACAGAGCACCATCTTCTGATGAAGGCCCCCTGAAACGAAGATCAAATCGTCTGGGTCACTCTAACTGAAACGGCTCCGGCTCACAGCCCGGTGGAGATTTAGGGAATGCAGATTTTGGGATTTGGTGGCACCGGGAGATTCACATCACGGACGCGCAGCCGACAAGTCTGCAGTGTAACGCGTCGACGTGGAGCAGAATCTCTCAGGAACGTCTACAGTAGATTGCTGAAGAAAAAGGGGGAAAAAAAAAAACCCCACGGACACTGGAGTTCTGCTTTTTTGTTGTACATGACGTTCGCTCTGTTCGGGCAACTTCTGAGTGCATAAAAGCACTAAAAAGATTACGGCGCGAACAATTTCCTCTCCGATAAACCTGACACGACAGGAGGTCTGAGGGAACACGGACGAAACACGTCTAAAAGCTCTGTTCCTGCAAAACTGATTCCAATCTGTCATGGAAACGTAGCGAACGCTCGGAGAAGGCGGCGAGTCTTCGACGCGTTCCGGATGCATTAGGCAGTGCTGTGGGCTAACACAGAAAAACCTTTAATAGCTGGCCATCACGGTCCGCTCAGGTTAAATCTTGTCTTGTTTTTGAAGGAACGTGGAAAAAGGGGGCGCTATGAATCTCTCTCAATTATTCATCAGATCTGTTCCGGGGCAAGCAAAAGCAACCCGAGCGTACGGAGGTATCAAAATAAGAGAGAGGTCGGCGTCCGCGGCCAAAGGGAAAAGCACAAAAGATTTATTCTCGGCTACGATGAAATATTCATGGCGAGGCATTCAAGTAAAGTTGCTTTTGATGTTCTGATTTAACGACTTGAGGGCGAACCCCGGACCGATGTCCTGACGTTTGGGGGCTGAGCTGGGGGTGGAGGGGGAGTCGCCCCGCTACGGCGTAAACAGCGTCAACAAGCACCTGCTCGGTAGAAAAAAAAAGCCTCTCGCTGTCGCACACTTCCACATTTTCTCACCTGTTTCTGTCAGGCTTCCTTCGGCGCGCTGTCTTGAAGCCAGCAGATAGCGGCGCAGGTTCTGCACCCAGGCTCTGCACTCGAACAGCTGCACAGGTCTTTAAGCGAGAGCTGTGGCTGTTGATGGGCAGCGAGCTGTGAACCGAACACCACCGTTCGTTAAGCACATCTGCAAAGCTCTGAGCCAACAAAGAAGCTCGAACGGCTACCAAATCTACGGTTGGACTTCGATATCCGAATGCGCTTTGTTCCAGGTCATATTTGGGATGGTGAATATTCAGATAGCGGGGACCCGTTTTACAGTAATCCTATGGGGAAATCCCTATCTGGTTCCCGTCTATTCAAAACTCCACCTGCTTTCAAGGATGTCAGGGGTGACTGGTCCTGCCCACCTGACTGACTGGTGCGTAAGAGCTCTGATCTCTGACGTTCCTCATGTTTACCGAGCTGTAAATGGTGCTTGTAAGTCTGTCTGTCTGCCTGTCCTATTGTAAGTAGTACTTATTTCGACCCGAGGCACTACCGTATATGAACTGGTTCGATTCGATTCAGAATTTATTTCTATGGCGCTTTTAATAACGGAGCATCGTCTCAAAGCAGCTTTACAATCTTGTAAGATCTTCAAAGGCCAATCCAAAATGGAGCAAGCCTAGGGCGACAGTGGCGAGGAAAAACTCCCTGAAAGAGGTGGAGGAACATCTGAGGGTGCGGTGCTGGAACTGGTGGCGGAACAGAAAAGAGAAAATGCAGTTACTCATGGGTTAGGGGCACAGAGTCTATTATCAATCACTGACGCCATGTGCAGCATGAAGCTCCGGCAGCACTACTATAGCAGCATAGCTAAAGGGAGAGAACCAGAAGTTAACACAGGTTGACTGATCTTCCGTCTTCCGTTCCGAAAACTGTTCAACGACGTCCTTTTAATTGCAATCAACTAACGATGATGTTTGCTTCCATTTCGTTTTCGATACGAGGAAAGAGCACGTTGTTTGAAACGGTTAATCTCCAGACTGTCTCAGCTCCCAGTTCAGAAAACGGGATGGAACCGCACGCTGAAGAAAATCTGTCTTTGGTTTGAATCAGAAGGTCAGAAGGGACGTTCAAAGCCCGCCTCTTGTCTTGTCTTATCGGTTAGACGCCTCCCTGAATGGACATCGCGCAAGGTTCACTCCCAGACCGGAAGCCTTCGTTAGAACCTGCCAAATAAATGGACGCCACCGAGGAAACCACCGTTCTACAGAAAGTACGTCGAGTAGGGCACCTAAAGGGCGCCCACTCCAAAAAGAAAACCTTCCAACTGTGAAGCATGGTGAAGGAGCATGGATTATTACTGGAAGGAATTAAAAATGTTGTGAAGGATCGTCTCAGATCTAGGTTAATTAATTATTGGCCTTTTAATTGTTGAATTGCAATGTCAGTGCGCTGTAGACACGAGCACAGGGGTAGGACGAAGATCTGGGTCTGCCTGGGTCAACGTCGCTCTGAAACATTTATGATCCCAAGGAGAACCTGATCTACTCACATCGTCTGAACTGTACACACAACATCACGATCGCTTTTTCAAAGACCTTTCGCGACACGGGCGTGGCTGTGGATGGATTTCTGGCACAGTGTAGGAAAACGAAAACGATTAGGACGTCGTCCATGTGGTTCTTAGCCGACCCTCCTTCTCACCACACTTAACAGACGTCTTGATGTACTTGACATAAATCTTTGCAATCCCCGTTTCCATGGTGACGGCCCATCCTAGATGCCTCCGAGCCCAGAGGAGGGGGCGGAGCTTGTGGGCGTGGTTAAAACACAGGGCTTGTTTTTGGTACGGTAAAGTTGTAAGCGGTATTTATGAACGTAACTCTGTATTGTAGAGCTCGATAAAGGTTGGATAAAGTAATCCCTTACCCACGTGC
>JAUZST010011308.1:0-11981 GCA_034779995.1 Parotocinclus haroldoi | reverse complement strand
CTTCCCCTTTATTTATCGTTAATCTGCTCCTTTATTTATCGTTAATCTTCCCCTTTATTTATCGTTAATCTTCCCCTTTATTTATCGTTAATCTGCCCCTGTATTTATCATTAATCTTCCCTTTTATTTATCGTTAATCTTCCCCTTTATTTATCGTTAATCTTCCCCTTTATTTATCGTTAATCTTCCCCTTTATTTATCGTTAATCTGCTCCTTTATTTATCGTTAATCTTCCCCTTTATTTATCGTTAATCTTCCCCTGTATTTATCGTTAATCTTCCACTTTATTTATCGTTAATCTTACTCCGGTTTTTATCGTTAATCTTCCCCTTTATTTATCGTTAATCTTCCCTTTTATTTATCGTTAATTTTCCCCTTTATTTATCGTTAATCTTCCCTTTTATTTATCGTTAATCTTCCCCTTTATTTATCATTAATCTTCCCCTTTATTTATCGTTAATCTGCACCTGTATTTATCGTTAATTTTCCCCTTTATTTATCGATAATCTTCCCCTTTATTTATCGTTAATCGTCCCCTTTATTTATCGTTAATCTGCCCCTGTAGTTTTTGTTAATTATTATTACCTGATCTGGGTGATGTGATGTTCCCCAGATGTTCTGCCCCTCCAAACAGAAGATGTTCTGCGTTATTGGTGTGGTAAGTGTTGCTCCGTTTTCCCGTGCCCACCGCGGGGCTCCGGTTGGGAGTTTGGGTCTGGGGACCAGAGTTGAAATGGTGCCCGCTGGAAGAACCCAAGCCGATGGTACCATCTAGACTCAGAGATCGCTGACCTGGGTCTTTGGGTTTGCTCTTCGTCGCCCCCATTGGAAGGCCTGGGTAAAAAAAACACAAGGAAGCGTGGCTGCATTAGGGCTGCTGTGTGACGGACGATGCCAGCTCCCGACTTACGGAATGATGCTCCGGATTTCTAAACACCGACATTTATTTGATGTTAATTTGATGAAGTTCTTTGGAAAACAGACGGGATAAATGAAAAACTTAAAACCGTTTCTGAAAACGTTAAGAATGTGGAATCTCTCTTTTCGACTCTGAGTAACATGGTTTATATGTAAGCAGAACGTGCATGTGTGTGTGTGTGTGTGTGTGTGTGTGTTTTAGAGTGAATATTAAGACGCACATAGTTCGAAGAAAGCTGTCTAGACAAGGCGAGCAAATCCAAGTGTTTTGGAATGCAGATTACACACCCCAACAAGCCCTGACTCCTTGCCACACGCCCTGCAGGCGCCCAATGAAGGGAGGCCTGGCGCTGGGCGGAACCCCGACCATTTGCTGAAATATAACTAAAGCGCCAGATCTAACATTATTATCAACATAATTATGGTGAGCTGGATAGGCGAATTAGGGAGAAAACCATCATAAATTAGAAAACAAATACAGAAGAATCACTGACATGCGACAACCTTGTTTGATTTTTGAATAAACATGCATTCCTGTGTTCCAGGCCTAAGACACATTGCAAAAAAAGCTGGGATGGGGGTAATGTAGAGGTAGTAATGAGGTAACAAAATAATGATGTGGTTTCAAACAGGTGATTCTAATCATGATTTGGTACGAAAGCAGCATCCAGGAAAGGCGGAGTCTGTGAGGAGTAAAGATGATCAGAGGAACTCCAGGTTATCGCCAAATGTTTCTAAGCGATGTTCCTCAAAGAAAGACTGGAAGAGATTTCGATATTTCAGTCCAATTCTCTTATGATTCGTCTCGTTCTAAAATGCATGGACGCCCCTGGTTAAGATGTCGTCTTAAAGCCAGTTGATGCTGCTCCAAAATCTAATGTACTTTTCTGCATTAATGCTGCATCACAAAATTGTTAACGACCTTTACCAAGTGTCTGGACCCGACCCTGTACTTGGCTTTTGGATTTGGTCCTCATAACAGCCTGGATGCTCCTTTTTTCATCTTTGCTCCATTTCTTTCTCTCTCATCGTAAATAATTTATTAATTATTTAATTTCTCCATCTCTCCGTTTCAATTTCTGTTTCTGCCACACTCTTTGCATCTTCGTTTTTCCATTCTTTTCTTTTTTCAAAAATTATTTCTTTTGGACTCCATTCTGTATCTCTTTCATCATTTGTTTCTTCCTTTCCTTCTTTTGTTGGATGACTCATTTATTTACTACTTCATTTCTTTTTTTTTCTTTATAAATCATTTAATTATTATTCCACTTGTACATCTCTCTGTTTTTTGTGGTTGTTCAGTCTGGAAGCACTTGTCATCCATTTCTTTCTTTCTTTCTTTGTATTTTCACCTCTGCCTCTCTTGTACTTCCTTTTTTTCATTCTTTCCTTCTTTTTTTCTTCAACCATAATTTGTTTCTTACTTCATTTCTGCCTCTCTCCATTTCTCTCATTTCTTGCTTCCTGTAACTCCATTTCGAGCTCAGAGAAGTGGGCGGAGCTTCTGGACATGGTTAACATGAGGCTGGTTTTTTGTACAGTAAAGTTATAAGTGGTATTTATGAATGTAACTCTGTATTATAGAGCTTGATAAAGGTTTGATATAGTAATCCCTTACCCATGTGCTCCTATCAGATACTGATGAATGACCGTTGATGCAGTGCCGTCTAAGGGAGGGGAGAGAGATGACCGCTCTTTAGTTTAGGCGTTTTAGGACTGAAATTCCTTCAGATTCTGAATAATTTAACGATATTATTCTCTGTAGAGGGAGAAATATCGCCAGTAAATCCCTTCCAGTGTTCCTTTGAGGAACATCGTTTTTAAACATCTCAATCACTTCCTCAAACGTTCCTTAACAAACTGGAGACTCTGGCTTTTTTGGAAACTGAGTGGACTATAGGACCATGTTGCAGGTCTGAAATGCAGGAAAGGATGTTTATTAACCAACAAACTAAAGATGATCATATATCTCAGGTTCAGACCCTCTGCAGTCTCCCAGGATCGTTTGTCTTGGAAATCGAGGTCCCTATAAATCCAGCTGGAATCAGTCCGGTAGAACATGGAGATGACAAGTCTAGGCTGGACTATATATAGTAAGTGTGCTGTCCGTGTTATGCCTCTGCTCGGGAAATGAACGGTTAGAGCCCTTTGGGGACCAACTGCTGTATTTGAGTTTGCATTCAAATATACAGACCAGTCTTGCCCCTCTGCCTGAGCCGTCCCAGTCCCAGCGTGCCGCCATTGTAGGTCCGCGCTCAAGCAAGACATGTTGTGTTAATTCGCTACCGATACTGCAGAATGATCGGCCTTTGAGTGCGCAGCTTTACATGCATAAACACTATGTGTTCATTTTCCCTTTTTTGGCTCATGGTTTCAAACTCATGCCTTATCTCAGCAGAAGCGACGCCAGAGCTGGTTCAGCTATTCGGGAGCCGATATGAAATTTTATAGAGGCGTGTTCTTCCAAGCTTGCAGCTTAGGTTGTGCACATCAGCGAGGGGATCAGCTAGCACCGATCTCACACATGCTCAAATAGCTCGCCTCACAGCTCCTGCCCAGACACCCTTATGCTTGTATTTTTTCCATTGTGCCTGCCAAAAATCGCGAAAAGAATGTCGTGCGGGTCCAACAACACCAGCCGACTGGCATCGGTTCCGATAACAGGACGGCACTATTAAGGGACTGCTTAGTTCATAATTCATCAATCATAAAATCAATCACACAGGTGACAAAGAACAAACATGGGCACAAGAGCAACGTGAACGAAGCTTAACGTGGTTTCATGTCAGGAAAACCAAAAACTCTCTGAGTTCTTACCGATCCTGAAAGGAATCGTTTTAACGTTATGCTTTTTACTTACAATAGGTTTGATAAGCGTAATTTCAAAATAATCCCTTTCCTTTTGGATCGCAGGTTCGTTATTTCAGCAGTAGATTATCTAAGATCAGTAGCAACTCGGAGACGTTTGGTTTTTCTGGATCATCGTTTGAGCTAAGCTTTGTTCATATTAAGTGTTTTGAGACTCTCCCTCTCTCTAATGCAGTATTTGAGTTAGGAGAGAGGTCGATTGAACCCGGTACCCCTGCTGTAGCTCAGGATCATGCTTTAAACATTTTACTTCCTTTATAACAGATCGACATTCCGGCACGTGTTACATGTAACCTTTTCATTTTCTCTCTCGAGCTTCTGAGTGTCCGTCCCCCGTCAAGTCTTACATCCTTAATTTAATACAGAAAATATTTTAAGCATAAAATGCCTTCTTAGGAACCCATAAGCGGAATCGAAATTCTGTTGATGTCTTGTTTTGTTGTTTTTTTTTCTTAATGGTGATAAGGAGAACTCATGAGAGCCATGAGGCGGTGGCTTCACCAAGAGAACGGGTGTAGAAACAGAAAAGAAAAGGATCCATAACTGAGCCTTGTGGAACTCCCGTTGCAAGGGCAAGTTGGTTCAGATACAGAACCTCTTCATGATACCTGATAAGAACGATCACCCAGGTAGGAAGAAAACCTAGATTACAAGACTGGAGGGGACAGAAAGAGGAATCTTATGTATGACTGCATCAAAGGCAGCCTGAAGTTTCTTACAGGGCTGTTTCGGTGGACTGAGCTTCCTTGCTACCAGACTGGTTCTGATCCTGCAGGTCATTTGGTGGGAGAAAGTTTGATAACCGCTCGTTTATCCTCACACCGCTGTCGGTTGGCATTGTTTTTTGGAGATGCTGTAGATCCAGGTTTTCTGGTTGTGTCTGGCTTCAGTTTATTCACATTCCAGAGACAATTACATCGCAACTTGAATTGATTGTAAGCCTACGAGTTTAATATATACTGTGTTTTTTTACATCTTGTCAGTACTGTATTTTTTTATTCTCTTAACCGTTTTCACTACCGTAAGGATTGTAAGCATCAGTTTTTGTAAACCTGTGATTGTAATGATAAATTATGATTGTAAACAAAGTTCCTGTCAATCTGACAACGAAAGGATACATACAGAAGGATACAGAAGCAGGGCCTTATTTATATAAAATACTGGGTGGTTTCCCACAAATTTGACTCCTCAAGCTCGTTTCAGTCGCATTTGGTGCCCATTTAAAAGTATGGGACCACTCTGTCCTTTGGTCCTCGAAGGGTTAATACATTCCTCACCATTTACTTACAGTCGCTACCGTACGAAAAACATTCAAAACGATGGATAGTAATAATCCTGCCAAATCACAATATATCAATTGGATTAGATATTAAAATTGTGAAAAAATAATGTGTTACAGTACTTGCCAGTGATCCACGAGAGCAAAAAAAAAAAACCCAGAACGATAACATAGCAAAATAATCAGAATTATAATAAATGTAAATGACTTAATACCTTTACTATTTGACTTGACCTAAATGCAGCAGTACTTATGTGGTACTTCAGTAAAATATATAAATTTCAACCTTTAGTTTGGAGTATTTGACTATTGCTTGAGTATGTTTTTAATTTGGGTTGGAAATTAAATTTGTTCTTCGTCTTTCTCCCTCACACGCTTGGTTGTTTTTTTAAAAGCTCAAAAGCATCATCATTACTCCAAAGAAAACACACAGTCGGAAGAGAAATGTTTATACCAAGGGGTTTATCAAATAGCTCTCAATGTTAGGGCTATGCAAAACACAAGTACAAATAATACACTAGACACACACACACACACACACAAGGTATAACAAATGTACAAAAATCAAGCGTACAAATATCTTTTAGGGATTGTGATCCAATCCTCGTAGCTGCTCAAAGTTCAGACAGAGTGATTTTTTTTTACAGTACAGTGTCAGTATTCACTTTAATTCCTGTTTTCTTTGGTGGACAGAAATGCCGTTTTTATCCATACGTATATAAAATAAATGCAAAACACTTCATCATTAATGACGTAACTGAATACATTAGTATTCATACTTAATTACACAACGTCAAGTCATGTGAAACTAAATGCTGTAGGTACGAGCCACACACACCAGTCGCTTCAGAGAGATGGCGCTATAACGTTTCGCGTGATGGCTGTTCGTTTTGTCTTCGTACCAAGCTGGAAATACCACGGTTTAATGCTTTAATGTTTTTTTGTGTGATTTGTTCAGAAGACAATTAATTAATCCGGGCTCAAACAGCGGAGCAATATAATTACTTGAGTTTGCCCACTTACAAAGATATAAAAAGTCTATCATTTTAAGGGTACGTTTATTTCAACAGTGAGAGATAAAATATCTAAAAGAAAATCCAGAAAATTAAATTTTATAAAATAGATACATTTATTTGCATTTTGCAGAGAGAAATAAATATTTGATCCCTCTAGCAAACATTAAGAGTTCTGGCTCCTTATAAACTCGTTACCTGCATTAAAGACAGTTGTCTTAAATTGTCACCTGTATAAAAGACACCTGTACACAATCTCAATGAATCAGTCATACTCTAACCTCTCCAACATGGGCAAGACCAAAGAGCTTTCTAATGATGTCAGGGACAAGATCATCATGCACAAGGCTGGGATTGGCTACAGATCCATAAGTAAGACGCTGGGTGAGAAGGAGACCACTGTTGGTGCCATTGTAAGAAAATGGAAGAAATACAAAATGACTGTCAGTCGACTTCAATCTGGGGCAAAATCTCGCCTCGTGGCTTGACTATGACCCCAAAGAACAGCGTTCCCACTGTCAAGCATTATGTAAACATTATGTTTTGGGCATGTTTCTCTGCTAAGGGCACAGGACTACTTCCCCGCATCAAAAGGAGAATGGATGGAGCCATGTATCGTCAAATTCTGAGGGACAGCCTCCTTCCCTCCGCCAGGACATTAAAAATGGGACGTGGCTGGGTCTTCCAGCACGATAACGACCCAAAACATACAGCCAAGGCAACAAAGGTGTGGCTCAAAAAGAAGCACATTAAGGTCATGGAGTGGCCTAGCCAGTCTCCAGACCTTAATCCCATAGAAGACTTATGGAGGGAGCTAAAGATCTGAGTTGCCAAACGACAGCGTCAAAATCTTAATGATTTAGAGATGATCTGCAAAGAGGAGTGGACCGAAATTCCTCCTGACATGTGTGCAAGCCCCATCATCAACTGCAAAAAAAAGTCTGACTGCTGGGCTTGCCAACAAGGGTTTTGCCACAAGTATGAAGTCTTTTTTGCTTGAGGAATCAAATGCTTATTTCTCTCTGCAAAAAAATGCAAATACATTTATATAGTTTATACAATGTACTTTTCTTTTAGATATTCTATCTATTCTATCTATCTATTCTCTCACTGGTAATATAAACCTACCCTTTAGGTTATGGACTTTGTAAGTGGGAAAACTTACAAAATCAGCTCAAATCATTATTTCCTCCACTGTCTATACAACAGCTTGGATGCGTCATTTCTAATAACAGAACCTTATTCTGGTACGTTTTGGTTTTTTTTTAATGTCACATCAACACCAGAGCGATTTTAAGCCTATATTTAAAACGCCTAATTAAATTATTTTGTAACGTAACGTTCTGCAATCGCTATTCGATTATTTAGGATTAATAAATGTGTACCATCCGTTCGCTTTGCAGTGTGGCGCTTTTAAAGTAAATACATAAATACATATATGTATTTATAGAGTAATCCTTCATCGCATGGCATGTGTGCCACCACGAAATATTTGAGGACGCTATTAAAACTTACAAGTTTCATCCTAACCTAAAGCAGGTGTGAAAATGTACTTAGACAAAAAGTTAAGTCATTTATTTGTGTAGCGCTTATATACTGAAATATAATACTCATTTCATATCATCATCTGCAATGACTGATAATGAATGTAATGTGGATAACAAACCGATTTTTTAAAGGCTCTCTTCTTTTTATTCTTCTACGATGAGAAAACAATTTGGACTTGCATCTTTTCAACACGGATAACGCCGTATTTTGCTTCCTGTAACGTCTGGTGTGGAACGGCTTCAGGAAATGTGTGCAAATACTTCGGCGTCTAATGGCATGAAATGCACTTTTTCTGGAGTTGAAATGCGTTGACGCTTTTCAGCAGTTCAGTAAACAGGCCGACCTGAGCTCTTGGCGCTTGCGTTCATATCCAGAATAACCTGCAACCGATGCAACCCAAAACCCAAGCAACTGTGGGTTAAGAGCCCCGCTCAAGGACCCAAAACTGTGCCAGCCTGGCAAAGGTGGGATCCGAACCCTGTACCTGCTATTCCACAGTCCAGCCTAAAGAGGTCAGAGCACCTTGGTCTCTTGGGTCCGCCCGAATAATGCGTTTGTACCTCGCTTCTGAGGAAAAGACTGTGCTCACGTTAAACTCTGCAACCCAAGCATTCACAGATAATAGATAAAACACTTTTGCATAGCGATGGGATCAAATCAAAAGCACGTACACACACACACACACGCTATAAAGGTGTAGAAAATGCTGCCCACCTACATTACAAAGGTTTCATACGACAGAAAGAAAGAAAGAAAAGCGTTCCCTCAAACAGCGTCCAGTAGAGCACCTAGAGGAACATCCCGTTTGTAAGGAGAACAGTCTCCCAGGAAGGTGGCGTGCCACAAATGTCGCCATTCAGCAATCGGTCTGCGCTTCACATCCCTCCGTGCCTTCCTCCGTCACGTGTCTGTTATTTGATGGGCTCAGAACGGAAGCGTGTCCATGAAAATCTTCTCCACGATGGGTGGTGGAGGCACCAGGTCCTCCAGTTTCAAGTAGAAGATGCGCTGCAGGCCTTGCGTGCACAAAGTCCTCAGCTCAGGAAGCTTGCTAAGCAAACGGGACAAACTGGGCTGAGAGCTGCCGTGGTCTGTGCTGCTGCTGCTGCTGCTGCTGCTGCTGATGATGATGTGATTCCTCAGGCAGGAGATCAGGCGGTTCTGAAACTCCTCCACACGTTTTGGTTCCTTCAGACCGTGGCGATCTGGAGGGAAAGCGATTGGTTATGTAATTTTTTACTTTACTGATGGTGTCCACTAAAGGGGTCAAAATATATTTTGTAAAGTTGTTTAAAACACAAGCTGAGATGACCACAGGAAGCTCGAGTTTGGTTTTTGTGATCGTGGAAAGCTCTTAGATAAACAGTAAACCGGTTCCATCCAGTCACACTGGGAACTTTATCATCATTATCATCATCATCATTCTCAAGCCTTTCTGCTCTTATAAGTCCTTATATATGAGCTGTTCTGCCCAGCAACCGAGCTCTGATTGGTTAGCCTGGTTTTACGCAGAAATTAGAACAGGCACGAATGACTAATTAATTACAAATGATTACTATTGAATTATTGTTTGATTTAAGCTTAGCTGTAGCCATCTGGTGTTAATAAGTCATTTTTAAAAATAGTCATAAAAAATGAAGGTGGAATTGAAGAAAGGCCTAATTATTTGTATCCGAGATCCAAACGTCCAAGCCTCCAGATCCCAAAATGTGTTTTTAGCTGAGGTTGAAATTCCTCTCTAGAGATGAAACTGAGCTGAGGAACAGCACTCGGACCGTTTTTCTCACCTGTGATGATGACGAGGGCCGCCAAGCAAGAGAAGGACGTCACGTCCAATCTCATGCGATGCAGGCTCCTGGAGAAGTCAATAATGGAACCGATCCAATCCCCGAACGCTCGGGCACACTGCCAGCGATGCAGCACCACACCGTTACAGAAGATCAGTCTGTCCTCCTCAGGATTCGATCTGCAATGAGACAAAGTAAATGTTATCTCTAGGCGACAGGCCTCATTGCTAGAGCCGTAAAAAGCCGAATCATATGATAGACCCTTTACCTGAAAGCTAATCTCAGTATGAAGAGCTCCACAAACGCAGACTCCAGCAGGAGCTCCTGGTCCTCGCGACAAAAGGAACTGAACCCAGGAATAGCTTCGGCCCACTTCTGAATAACCTCCATGGTCCCTGTGAGAATGTCGTAGAACTGCTTGATGTCGTCTGCGTTTACCTTTTCCGGCAGACTCTTCACATCCTCCTGATACTGGATGTGAGAAAGGAAAAAGCAGAACTTGATCAGATTTCATTGTGATTTCTTCCGGAATAGTATTGAGACATTTGGAGGGGGAGGATTAGAGTCATTACCTTGGAGTAATCCAGTTTTTCCAGAGCAGGACTGGAATCGATATGAGCCTTCACGAGCGAGGTGGTTGTATTTACAGGCGTTGGGTTTTCTGGGAGATTCTTCGGTTTCGAAGGCAGACGTCCTCTCCGGCCTTTAAGACTGTCTGTGCGCACCACTGGGGCAGAGACAGAAAGAGTAGCTCGCGATTAACAAGGATGAATAAAAACAGCGGAAAATATTGATTTTTTCTTTTTAAGTGTAAGATTTCACACATTTACCTTCCTTGACCATTCCCACTGCAAGGCATTTCTGAAAACGGCAAAACTGGCAACGGTTGCGCCGCCGTTTATCCACCGGGCAGTCCTTATTGGCAAGACAGACGTATTTAGCGTTCTTCTGCACGGTCCTCTGTAAAATAATCCATAGTAAAGTTTAGAGACGGACCAGAACAACGAGTAGAGATGGACATAAAGAGAAACTCACCTTAAAAAATCCCTTGCACCCTTCGCAGGTGCGAACCCCGTAATGCTGGCAGGATGCGTTGTCGCCGCAGACCGCGCAATGCCCTTCATTGGGACTCCGCTGCTTATGGGGCGACTGAGACCCGACTCGTTTCTCTTTCAGCACAGGGCTCCCGAGGCACCCGTGTTCCAGATCCAGGACTTGGAAGTGCAGCGGGGACGGGTGGTGAAATTGAGATGCCTGAGCAAATCCGTCCTCTTCGCCGAGCTGTAGATCGCTAATGGGCGACTGCTGATCGAGGGGGGTGTTGAACGTGAAAAATGAGGGCTGCTGGTGCAGCGAGTTGACGTCTGCGGGCCAAGGGGCGGTAGAGAATGGACTAAAGGCGCTCTCCCAGTTGGAACCGTGGAAACCAGGCGTGGCGGGCGAGGCGGCAGCTGAAAGCGGGCTATGATAGTAGTCCGATCCGCACGAGGACATGGTTTCATCCAGGCAGCTGAGAGCAAACGTGCCTGGGTAGCAGCCGTACACCTGGATATCGTCCAGCCTGAAGGGGGACTGGGGGCCACGCGGGCTTGAACCATCGACTAAGGAACCGTGGGCATCGGCAGCCGTACCAGTGTTCATGGCGGCCGAGACGGAAGCGGTGAACTGGCAGGAGAAGGCGTCGAGCTCACCAGAATGGCTTGCCACCAGAGTGTTGATGCTGGGCAGCGAGGGTGGAGAGAGCTGCTCCCTCTGGACGCTCAGGTCCACACAGAGCTTGTTAGAGAGGCCCGGGTTCATGAAATCAGAGCCGAAGTAGTTGTTTTCATAAGGCAGAGCTCCATACTGGGTCTCGACACAAGGCATTGCTGCAGCTGCAAAAGAGAGACGATTAGTAGGACGTTACAGACCTTCACCGACACCTGATTACACGATCTGCGCCCTGACTGGTCCGTAAGCCGTGTGGAAGTGTCACCTCGGAGGCATCTTGGCACCTCTTGACGAGAGCTGTCCTAACTCGGCCAGCATTGTGAAACATCACCTCAGTTCCAGAAAGGCTACGAGCCGCATAACGATAGTCCTGATGAAGGACGGTTCATTAGCAATCCTCTGGACAGCCTCTCTTTGTCCAATTAAAAGCAGGGGGGCTGTGGGAGGGTGTCGGATACAGGCGCTCTGCCAGGCAATATAGAAGGCGTGAGGTCTGGCACAGGGTGTTCAGACTTTTGGAAATGTCCATGGTGAAGTGTGAAACATTGGTAATAATAGCTGTGTTGTGGAGAGCAAGCAATGTGCAGTTATACTTAAAGATTTATTAATTAATATGAATTCTTAAGCAGTTCAGCCTGTAGTACAGAAACCTTTGAGAGAAGAAGAATATAAAGAATGGCTCGCCTATGAGAAGAAATAAGTTGAATAACAATACAGTGCTTACCAAGCACTATATATAAAATTAGCAATATTATTAGTTTTATAGGTGATCAATACATTGTGTTAGACAGTTATTGAAAGCGCTATAAATTATCCCTAATACTACTTCTTTTACTCATTATTAGAATTTCTGTGATC
>JAUZST010011307.1:0-11984 GCA_034779995.1 Parotocinclus haroldoi | reverse complement strand
GGTCTTGCTCAAGGGCCCAACTGTGGCAGCCTGGCAGAGGTGGGACCTGAACCCCCGGACCCCCTGGTCCGGAGTCCAGTACCTTAACCGCTAGGCTACCACAGTCCCATGAATATGTCATTTACAGCACAATCACCATAATTGAGTTTG
Organism: Parotocinclus haroldoi; assembly: GCA_034779995.1. Lineage (NCBI taxonomy): Eukaryota > Metazoa > Chordata > Actinopteri > Siluriformes > Loricariidae > Parotocinclus > Parotocinclus haroldoi. Next base: position 11,834 of record JAUZST010011307.1, on the reverse strand, counting down.
AATCTCATTTGCATAATCAAACACCTTTCACTGACTTTTCATTTGATCTTGTTTAATGAAATAAAATCAAATGCTTTTTTTAATTGTTTCATATTAATTTTAATATATCCCCTCATTTTTTTGACCGTCTGTTTTATTGCGGCTTATTTTAGCCGATGAGTCTGAGGGTAACCCGACACGTTCTGGAGTACTACCAGGGCTTGTGTGTAAACAACGCTGATATGCGTGTTCCCTGCATGATTTCATTCAGTCATTTAGTTCTGGACGCTCTTGTTTTATATGACATCATTTTATATTCTGTATTTATAATAATCTTAGTAATAATGTATCCTATTTAATTTATTAGAAGTACGTATTGACTTATTTTAATGATTATTTTTCTATGAATACGGTATTTCTGTTAACGTTTATTTAGCTTCTGTATGTTTTAACAATTGCTATAATCATTACATTAATTAATTAATTAATTAGATAACTTTAATTACATAACTTAGTTCTTACATCCAGGCTGCCTAAAGAGGTTCTCTTTTTGAGTCTTGGTTCACCCAGGGTTTATTCTTTAAGTTTTCCACAGACTTGCTCAGTTAGGGCTTTTGTTGTGAATCTGCGTTGAGACAAAGTTCCATATTTATTGAAACATGTCTGACGTTTGTGTGTGTGTGTGTGTGTGTGTGTGTGTGTGTGTGTGTGTGTGTGTGTGTGTGTGTGTTTACAGCAACAAGGTGTGCATATCTTTGTGATGTTGTATAAGGAGGTAGAACTGGCTCTTGGAATCAACAGTGAATACAGCAAGAGAACTTTATTGCACCTGCACCCGAACATCAAGGTAAGTGTTTAGGAATCTGTGCTGTATGTAGAGTCATTGACAAAATAAGAACACACACAGATAGAAATGTCAGATCGTGGTTGTGTAAATGAATACAGATGGGGTCTGGTTAGTCACCGGGCCGTGCTGCAAGAGAGTGTAAGTGTTTTCCCTGCTGCCCTATTAAAAGGCTGTCAGAGATTACTTTTGGGTAATGTACCTCTTGGTGAGGTATTGTTCACTGCCCTGACATGCCTCACTCAAAGACATTTCGCCCAGCTCACAGACGGATGGTTGTTCTGTTGAGTTTGTTCTGTTGAGTATCATTAGATGGACTGACATGCACAAGCAGCATCTGGACATTTGATAGACAAGAGAAGCCTGACTCAACCGGAAGGGACTGCCAAGATCTGGGCCCTGCTCCCCACGATGGTGTACTTGCCACTACTATTTATACAGATTGCTTTATACTTCATGTTCTTAGTGCAGACCCTCCCAGCTCCAGTGTCCATGTGGGTTTACTTTAGGGTTGCCTGTGTTCTTCCACATCCCAAAGACATATGTTAGGTTAATTGGTCTCTCTTAACTGTCCATGGGTAAATGTGACTAACTAGCATTGACCTAACCTTATTCCTGTCACAAAGAGCGATTAATGTGTGTGTGTGTGTGTGTGTGTGTGTGTGTGTGTGTGTGTGTGTGTATTAGGTCATGAGGCATCCTGACCACGTTTCCTCTTCAGTGTATCTGTGGGCTCATCATGAGAAGCTTGTAGTGATCGACCAATCCGTGGCCTTTGTTGGAGGGATCGATCTTGCATACGGGCGCTGGGATGATCAGGAACACCGGCTCACCGATGTCGGGAGTGTGACTCGCTCTACCGTTCAGGATCAGGTCCCACACAAACACATTGATGTGTTTGTTTTGAAAATGATTCCTATAAATTATCCTGTATGTTCATCCAGACTGCCACTTATAATCAAGCCTCTCTCGATAGGTCGATGGTCTGGCTCTATCGGTGTTTAAAGACGTTCCGTCCGTTAACGGTTCAAGGTCAATTGAACTGGCTGATCTACCTAAACTGAAGGGAGGTGGGCGGCTGCGTCGAACCCGCTTCAGCTTGTACAAACATCTACAAAAACATGGCTTGAATCACAGCGACAGTGTCAGCAGTGTGGACAGCTCAGAGCGTGAGTCTTTCCAGCTTTCTCCAGCCGTCTGAAAGCTTCCTTTAATTAGCTAGCTGGTTAATGTTAGTTAAATAATCATCATGGCTATCCAATAACTGTCATGATTCATATGCTGACGCTGAGCTGGAGCTTCAGCAGAGGGACGGCCTGACCTGACGTGGCGCTGATCGGCCCTAATTTCTACGGTGAAAGCACACCAAAAGCGGGCGAGCTTTCGTTTTTCGTTCTAAAGAAATGAAACGTTAGAACAATATCTGAAGGGTTCTAAAGCATTGGAGAGAGCTCAAGAATTCTAGAGGTCCAATGAATCAAACTAGATCTGAAGTATTATTAATAGAGCTAAAGAGATAAAAAAAAATTAAAGAAAGATCTAAAGAGTCATAAGGCACTCACCGTACATTATCAATGAGTCAACAGTTCCAGGGACTCATTTTGGGAGCTCCCTCTAGAACTACATTTGTTTCAGGGCTTTTTGTTTAGATGGAATTCTCATTATCAATAGGAACGCCGTATAACACGTTTTTTGCTTGCATGTCTTGCAAGGAACTACGATCATCCCCAGTTCCTGTGGCGCAAACTCGCATGAAAGGGAGCACTGTCCTAGGAATTATGAAAAAGTTCCACTGATATAAAATGCCTATAAAGGGTTATGGTGCTAGAGAGATTTAAAATAAGGTTATTGTTAAATGTTAATAAAGACAAAGAGAAATATAAAGATAAACGTTTAAATCTGAGTCTTGACACTAACTGATCTTAGTGTAGGTTGGGAAACCTGGTTTGGTCTCAGCCTTAGTTTGTTGGTTGGTTAACTGTTTCCATATTTCTTAGTAAGGCTTGCACCTTGGTCTCAGGTAGGATCAATCACACAAGTATTTTTGTAAATATAGAGCTATTTAAAGGGGTAGAAACACCAGAATGTCAACCATGTAACGCTACATTACGTGTAAAGCATATATCTGCGAAATATATGCTGTGAAATCCAACACTATTGCCACAGCTAAACACTAATAATAATAATAATAATAATGTGTTTCTACAGGAGGCTCCATGCACAGTCTGCAGACAGGTGTGGGTGAGTTGATGGGTAACACTCGCTTCTGGCATGGGAAGGATTACTGCAACTTTGTCTATAAAGACTGGGTTCAGCTGGAAAAGCCCTTCGATGGTGAGACCCTGTTAAATTATGATTCGAGGGGCTGTTTTGTTCAATTATAAAACTCCTCACAGGAATGTGCATGCACAGCAAGAAACATTTACTATAAGTAGCATATCCCCAGAGCCTGTCCCCTGAGTCAGGACCTCCATAAGCCCATGTACCCGGAGACTGAGGGCAATATACAGAATATAAGGACACATTTACTTTAAAAGCAGCACCAGTCCATCCCAGGGTCGCATTCTTCCCTCTCATACACAGGGAGTTGTGAAGCGTGACACCCACCCTGGCAGGAAGGCACCACTGGGACTCACCGTAGTGGCATCTGATACCGCTGCTCCACATGATCACCTTTCTGTTATTGTGTATTATATTAATACATAACATTATATTTACTCATATATTCTAATACTGTATGTGTTTTTTTTTTCTTATTGCTGTAATTTTTGTGTAGATTTCATTGACAGGTACACAACTCCCAGAATGCCCTGGCATGACATAGCTTCAGTGGTTCATGGGAAAGCTGCGAGAGACGTCGCTCGCCACTTTATACAGCGCTGGAACTTCACAAAGGTCAGAATCATATTTAATTCTTAATCACTAAATATGAATTTCTTTACAGCTCCGGAAGACATAAGATGCTGCCACCAAATACTAAATACTCACAAAAATACTAACGCGGGAAAGTTAAAAAATCAATCACAGCCATCATGGTTCCTTACTTTTCCTCAATGAATAAGATTTGACTTCCCTGATCACTTTATCAATGCCTCATGTATGTATGTATAATGAATATTTAATTGAGACATAAGATATAAAAATGGACTAAAACGTTTAAACAGTTAAATATTTAGTGGAAACCATAGAGTAGGATTATGACTGGAAATGCAAAAAATTATCAGAATGAAAATACATAATAATGTCTCATTAAAACATAATAAAAGGTAATTATTATGACTATTTATCAAAAATGTAATGTAAATGGAATAACAGTAAATGCTAAAATAAATGTATAGAAGTGCTCATTTAAAGGCTGTGGTAACTAACGGAGATTTTAATTTTCATTAGGGGCTCTTCCTTAATTATTAGGTCACTAACTGAAACAAGTAATAATAAAATGGATATAAGATATAAGAGTGGACGGTATGAACTTTACCAGTAGCAAACCCTACAGGAAATATTTGAATCAATGAAAATGAAGAGAACTAATAAATCCACACCTACATAAGCATGTTTTATTAGTGGTTCAGAGATCATTAGCAGACAGTTACAACTAGTTAATCTTCTCTCTCTCTCTCTCTCTCTCTCTTTCTCTCTCTCTTTCTCTCTCTTTCTCTCTCTTTCCTTTCTTTCTTTCTTTCTCAGATCATGAAGCCAAAGTACAGGTCTCTATCGTACCCGTTTTTATTACCCAAATCTCACACCACAGCCAGTGAACTGAACTACCAGGTTCCAGAGTGTGTTCAGACCAAAGTACAGGTACATTACAGCTGTGATATATATATCTAACACAGTTCTATTGTCTATCGTTTCTTTTAATACAACAGTTAAGTCAGAATAAAATTTCCATGGGGTTCCTTCTAATAACAGTACAGGATCTTACCTTCGCTATCAGAGCGCTAATATTAATCCATCATTAAATACATAACTAAAACATGTGGGTTGTGCTGTTTCTAGAGTAATCAATAACAGGATGGGGGACATTTCAAGCAAACGAAAAAATCGTTCAGCAAGCGTATTTTGTGCGTGTTTTAAGTAGAAGGTTATTTTTAACATGGCTTTATGACCTCCTGAATACAATATTGTGAAAGTATGCTCTGTTAAACAACCATCCGATCAACAACCCTTGAGGTTTTAACAGTTAGAATAAACTATAATAGGAAATAAAAATGTCTGACATGCGCTTGCTCGCTCACGTTTGGACTAGAGACTATTATAACTCAGACAAAAAAAAAGTCTCTAAACACATCAGCTAAGTTACTTATGTTTGTGTGGATGACTTTGCACTGGCTTTTTGTACAAAGCTGTAAATTGTGCTCGTAAGTATGCGTTCCTGTCCTATTGTAGGTAGTACTCCTCTTGATGCATTTGCTTGCAGTTATCTTCTACAAAGTCCCTTTATATTTACATTACAGTAGCATAAAATGATTCAGCATTTTTTTTAATACTTAAACCTGGCACCAACAACCATGCCACGCTCATAATGACAATATAGTTGTAGGTGAGGAGTACTACTTACAATAGGACAGGCACATATACTTAAACACTGTGTACAGCTTGGTACAAATCAGTAGCTAAAAGACATCCACACAAACACTGAAAGGTCAGTTCAACAGTTTTTATTCCAAATGAAAGCTAACAGGCTGCTGTTTAACTCCCACCTCTGCTCGTGTGCCTGTAGAATTGATTGACTGTTAAGGTTGCTAGAAGAAGCAGAACACGATGCACTAGAGTGCAACAAAACAATATTATTGTTTTATAAATACTTAAAAAACCTTCTCACTAGGGGTGTACCGATGCGCTTTGCTCGCGATTTGATTCCATTCATGGTACTGAGTTCACAATTTGAAAATCACAGTAAACAAAAGGCTCCCGCTGCTGAGCTTAGTCTTTAAACATACTCCGTCTCAAATATCCACAGCTTCTGCTGTAGAATGGAAGATACCGGAGAATTAAAAACTTCCAATACCATACATTTATGCATCGCGATGAAATGGGATCCGATGTATCGTTTACACCCCTGCTTCACACAGGTTCCCTGCTTGCTCCTGTAATACATGATCGTGTCATAATTACAACAGGAAATTAATTGCACCGTTACCGTAACCTGGCAACTTAATTTTATTTGTGTGTGAAAGAGATCAAAAGACAGCGATCAGTAAGGAAGGGTTTAGCAAACTCGGTGCACCTTTTTTTAAAATGCTACTCAAAACTCGCAAGCTAATTTAAGGACATATTTAATTACAAATTAGTCTTTGTTTACCTTAACACCTTCTGTCGCGTTGGGATTATTTACTTAATAACAGAGAGCTAAGTTACTGATTCAATCATTTACAAACATAAATAGCACAAGAAGCTAATGTGACTAGCAGATCTTTCGCTTGTTTTTACCCGTACCTGGGCAGGTGTTGAGGTCTGCATCTGATTGGTCGGCGGGTCTAAAACACCACGAGGAGTCGATACACAACGCCTACATCCAGGTCATTGCAAAGAGCAAGCACTTCATCTACATCGAGGTAATATAGCAGCATCACACAGCAATGCTAGCAATGCTAGGGAATTCCCTCACAAATGAACGTCACATAGTCTTTTTGGGCTACTGTAATGTAAATATAAAAGGTATTTTCTCAAGAACAGTCCATGCATACAGTATGTAAATGCACCAGGGAAACACAAGGACGATTGATACTGTTGTTTGAGGGAAGCCAAAAATGCACTTCTATTAACAGGAACAACATAGGAGATCAGCCAGCTAAAACAGAGAGAGTAAGGAGTACTACTTACAATAGGACAGGCACATATACCTAAAGGCCATGTACATCTTGGTGCGAATAAGTAGCTGAAAGTCATCCGCACAAACACTAAAACGGCTCTATGCACATCCGCCAAGTTCGAACAGTTTGCATTCCTAGCGTTCTGCTCTTTAACTCCCACCTCTGCTCGTGTGTCTGTAGCATTGATTGACTGTTAAGGTTGCTAGTTGGGGAAAAAAATGCAAAATGTACTATTATTAAGTATTTTAACTTAACTTTTACGGTTGTGTAATGTCGCTTGGCTGTAATTCAACGTGTTTGCTCTTTTTCATGACAGAATCAGTTTTTTGTCAGCTGTGCAGACAACAAGCATGTTTATAACAAGATCGGAGACGCCCTCATCGAGAGAATCATCAGAGCTCACAAGTAACAGCTGCACTCTCACACGCATTCATATTGACCAATCGGACAGACCTTAAAACCACCTAGTCCCTATCAATGTTTAGGCTGGTAATACACAAAAGAGTTAAGTTCACATCAACCCAGGCCCGAGTTTCCCAGCAGAACGTTACTCGGCGCATCACGCTCCCTCCATTTCTTTTCACAGTGCGTACTGGTACCATCACTTCCCAAGGTAAACCATGCACACTACCTGACTGTCCGTGTGATGGAAAAGAAAAAAGGCTCATCAGACCTGATCATCTTCTTCATGTTTTTGTGATGAAGCGAAGTAGCCCATCTTCAGCAGGGGGCGCTGCACTGTGTGTGGTGAACTCATAAAACATTAGGGGGATATTTAATTTAGGGGTATCTCTGTTTTCTTTGAGTGGAGGATTTTTTTTCCTATACCTGGTCTGTTTTTTTGCAGTCTCTTAATAGCCTGTTTTCACTCCAGAACCAGTATGTGATTCAGATCCACTCTTATCTAGATCCACTGTGAATTGTACACGGGTGCCTCGGCGGCTCAGTGATTAGCACTGCCACAAGAAGGTCTTGAGTTCAATCCCAGAGTCTTGCGGCCCGGGTCCTGTTTGTTTAGAGTCTGTATGAACTCTGTGTGGGTTTACTCCGGTTCCTCAGTCCAAAGCCATGCACATTAGGATAATTGATTACTCTAAATCAGCAATGACTTCTGTGTCCGTGTGTGCGTGTGTGTGCGTGCGTGCGTGCGTGTGTTTTGCTGGTAGCAACATTGAATAAACAAACTGAATTGTAGATCCTGTATTAATTCTAGCTAATCATGGTTTTGATGTTTGTCTGAACTGATTTTATCTGGCTAAAGAGAGAATAAGAAGTTCCGGGTGTACGTGGTGACTCCTCTTCTGCCAGGGTTTGAGGGTGATATCTCTACCGGAGGAGGAAGTGCACTACAGGCTGTCATGCACTTTAACTACAGGTAACACACCACACACACACACACACGCACGCACACACACACACTGTGCTAACAGAAACCTAACCTTAGTACCAATGGGAATCTTTTTTTTTTTTTTTTGTTTTTTTTTGTTATTTTTGTTTTGGTCTGGCGTAGAAGTCACGACATACAGGCTTACCACTGCAGACAACCGGGGTCGAGGGTGGAGATCGACAGCATCTTTTTGTTTTTTACATTTACTGATTCTGAAAAAAAAATTGTTACTCCTGTTTCTGAGCAAAAGACATAAATTCACATTCATCCATTTCTTATCCACCTTCTCGCTGTTTTAATCACCACTTTCACCTGCTTATTCTCGGAAACTAATTGTAGTACTGCACCCTCTAGTGGCTGAATAATAAAATGGTGAATGACAGGCACAGATCCGCTGAAGGCGTCCCCTCACACCCAACCTGATCACTTTATCATAATCAAATATTGTCTATCTTACGTAAGGAATTGAATAATCCTTTAAATCTGGAGATTTATGCTCGCGCCCACGCCTAGCGATGGGAAAAACAGACGGCCTTGGGCAGTAGACTAGTCGAAAGAGGGTCTGTTGGTCATGAAGGACACCGTATCAGGCATCACCTATCAGCAGATGGACAGACAGATGGACACATTATCTTGCAGTCAGATGGATGCAATCTCAGATCTTGACCTCGGGTAGGACGGTCCTTGTCAGACAGAGACAGTCATACAAATGTGTTTGTGTGTGTGTGTGTGTGTGTTATTCAGGACCATTAACAGAGGGGAATACTCCATCATTTCTCAACTAAAGAAAGAGAGTAAGTATAAATCTGTCTTTGATATTCGCAGTCTTTGGCTTTCACAGTGTCATGGGAAGAACCATCCATCACACGATGCATCAGAAGTGATTTACATTTCAATCCCGTTTATCTACTCTGCAATTTGACAACTCCATTCATTTCTAAATCATTTTAGTTTGTATCTCCACCATTGACTTCAGCCAAACCTAACCATAACCCAACTTACAGCTGGTGCCTGTTTATTCTTCATTAGCTCATTTACTCACCCCAGTAGAACTCGGTGCATCTTACTTGCTCATGTGTCGGAATCTATTGTGTTATCCTCCTGTACGTTGTTCTGTTGTTGTACCTGTAGTGGATGATCAGTGGATGAACTACATCTCGTTTGGTGGGTTGAGGACTCACGCTGAACTGGAAGGCCGTTTAGTGACTGAACTCATTTACGTTCACAGTAAGATGCTAATTGCCGACGACAGCACCGTCATCATCGGTGAGTCTTGTTACATTAGATACGTCTCCGTACCGCTTTTATGTAATGCATCTCTCTTCTGTATAATAGCTCGGGTCCGAAATATAGTAAGTTTCCGACGTTGCTTGGCCGCTAAAGTGAAAATGACCAAATTGTGCCCAAAGTTGTCAATGTCTTGTGTGACCAGCAATGCAATAACTCATTTGGCAGTGACCTTGGTGAGGCCTGTTCTGAGTGGAACCTGTCCTGTTAAACCGTTAAACTTCCAGTGACCAGTATGAGAAAGTGTGAGAGCAATAACGCCAAATTTAGCACGCATGCTTCCCATTCACACCTGAGACCTTGTGACGCTAACAAGTCACATGGTACAGACGAGGGAAAGTGGCTAATTGGGCGCAATTTGTGTACTCACTTTAATTGCGGTTTAATGGCTGGATGTTATTTTGAGGGCACAAGCAATATAACGGAGTGAGTCAAAAGTCACAGGACACCCTCTTATTTCAAAAACAAGTAATGTGTGAGGGGAGCCTATCCTTTAGCCTATGTCCGGAACATGGCCATCTTCGATCAAGAGCAATTTAAACATGAAGGTGGTCATGTAGGATATCAAAGAAGACCAGAATTAATAATAATGAATCAAGATTAGCAATATCTCTTGTGTTTCAAAGGTTATCAACATAAATTTCAAAACCTTTGTTGTTTGTCACAGGTAACTTTAGATGGAATTAATGATTCTGATATCCGCTCTGTGTGTGTGTTTGTGTGTGTGTGTGTGTGTGCGCGCGCGCGTGTGTGCGCGTGTTACTCACATTACCTTTGACTTTTATTTAATGTCAACTGTTCTTTGATGACGAGAAGAAATTAAAATGAAGAGTTCTTTAATTACCTGTCAGTCACCAACGTTATTTTGTTTTCAGGTTCAGCAAATATTAACGACCGCAGCTTGTTGGGGAAGAGAGACAGCGAGGTGGCCGTGATCATCGAGGACATGGAGACTGTGCCGTCAGTCATGGATGGTCAGGAGTACCAGGCAGGAAAATTCGCTTTGCAACTGCGGCTCGAGTGTTTCAAGTATGACACACACACACACACACGCAATACACACGCAATACACACAATTTTTCTGGTCATGAATTCTGGCCTCCTGCCAGAATTCATAGCCGCTTTTTTATCGAATAGGAACTTCAAGGTAAACTAATGACACCTAATGAAGTAGTCACATCCAAGAAATTGGAGTCCCCCAAGGGAGTATAATCTGCCAGTCTATTCAGTATTAAAATAAATATTGTATCAGTGCTGCACTCTCCCAGAACCCTGGCAGTGCGTGACGCAAAGAACTGATGTGGCAGGGGTGTTATAAAATAAACTAAAGTCGAGGAAAAGCCGCGGCTGATTAATAATGATTGGATTCAATTTTATTGAATTGGATTCAATTTGATTTATATAGCGCTTTTTACAATGTAGCATCGTCTCAAAGCAGCTTTACAGTAATACGATTATCTTAAAAGGCCAATCCCAAGTTGAGCAAACCCAGGGCGACAGTGGCAAGGAAAAACTCCCTAAAAATGGTAGGAAGAAACCTTGGGAGGAACCAAGACTCAACAGGGGACCCGTCCTCCATGGGCGGCCTAGATCTTGATTAAACAACAATTAAATAAAAGAAACAATAGAAATAAATCTGACTTGACTTTTGTCCGTTTTGTCCACATGCTGCATTTTAGGAACAGTGATTAAAGAATTTTAAAGAATATACTCCCTTAAATACATTTCCTCATCTCATTTTCTGTACGACGTCAAAAAAATGACCTTGTGTTCATCTCATTCTTTTATAAAGGGTTACAGTAAGTAGTCCAAATCTCACACGAGGTCAGTAACGCAGATCAGGGGATTTCCCAGACCTCTGGTCCAACTGGTTTGTGTTTGAGTCGTGACACGTGAAGCGACGGTAACGTTCAGCCCAAACACCCAACACGCCCGTCTCTTAATAGCAACATTACAGCTTTTATTATTAACAGGGGTAATTAAGAGCTATTTTCACACTGGACCAGTAAAGCGTGGTTAATAATGGGGTAACAATGGCTAAATATATCCCAGTACACGCTGACCTTCATAATCAACCACGTCACACGACAAATAGCGGTCATATTTTACATACTACAAGAAAAAGCTCTGATATTCCAAACTGTGACGAGTTTTTAATAGTTCGAGTAAGTACTGCTGACACCTGCAACTTCTATCATCTCTTTTACTGTAGTCTCGATTTTTATTATATTCATTTGTTTGTTTGTTTGATTCGTTTTTTTACTCCATTTCACTGTATTCTATTCTATTCTATTTATAAAATCCTATATTTTTTATTATAATAGGTTATGTTTTCTGCCTCGTTACTTTCTGTTTTATTCAAATTTCGTCTCTACAGTGTTTTCTCTTGGAATTGTTTCAGTAGCGGCGATGGCAGCCGTACCGAGACATGGTTAGAGAGGGAAAGAGACACACACACACACACACACACACACACACACACACACACACACACACACACACACACACACACACACACACA
>JAUZST010011306.1:0-11984 GCA_034779995.1 Parotocinclus haroldoi | reverse complement strand
GAGAGAGAGAGAGAGAGAGAGAGAGAGAGAGAGAGAGAGAGAGAGAGAAAGAGAGAGAGAGAAAGAGAGAGAGAGAGAGAGAGAGAGACAGAGAGAGAGAGATCAACAGAAAGAGAGAAAGCAAATGAACGAGAGACGAGGCAGTCAAGCGCTTATCGCCCATCAGCGGGGAGCAGCTGAATTAGGTCCTCATGCCAAGCAGGGCCCTGGAGTGACGGACTCGTTTTTCATACTGTCATCCTCAGCACCTCCCCTCCCACTCGACCAAACCTCCTTCCCTCCTTCCCTCACCTCATTCTGCGGCTCTTTATCTGCTCCTTAATATCGCCTTCATCACTTCACTTCGCTTTCTTTTTTTTCATCTCTGCATTCAGCCTTGGTTTTGGTCTTTCTTGTTTGACATTTCCCATATTCCTTCTTGTTTTCTTTCTTTCTTTCTCCGTTTTCCCTCTTCTGCTTTTCTCCCACCTGACTTCTTAACTCTGCAAACCTTTCTTTATTTTCTTTATTCTTTCTTGTTTTACCTTTATTTTGTTCTTCGCCATCTTCCAGTGCTTTTCGTCTTCATAAATGGAAAATACTTTAACATGTGTTTCTTTCTTTCGTTCCATCTCTGTTACACACAATACAAACAGCTGAATGAACTGATGCACCTCTTTTACGGTACGATGTTCTGTTCAGAAATAAACCATGTGCACACAATAATGCCGTGCTCAAAGCACCTGATCTGCCATGTACAATAGCACACGGAGTTGTTCATGTTTTTTTTTTGGTATGATATTCATAAAAAGAAAAAAAAACCCACTGTAAGCACATCTGTAACCTTTTGACTTTTCTGCATCTACGCTGCTTTAGTGAATCTTATCGAGTCTTCATGCCTTTTTACACCCACAAGCCCTTAGCCAGGGCCGTAGTGTAAGTGTTTTGAGTAAAAGTCATTCTCTGACGGGGTGTGTGTGCAGACGCAGGGTTCCCAGGTAATCATCTTTGTTTGTTTGCAGGTCTGCGTTTGGCTGCGGCTCATTTAAACATGCTGACTATTCGGTTTATGAATGACCCGTGTCCCCTTCATGCTGCATGAGGGAGGCAGTTATCTCCCACAGCAATTATGAGTACAAATCTACAAAACACAAAAAACCTATGCACACGTACACACACACACAGAAAGTGTGAAAGAGAGAGAGAGAGAGAGAGAGAGAGAGAGAGAGCAGATACGCTCTTGAATTGCACTTTTTGCATATTTGCATAATTCAAAATTCTCACAGGCTGGAAAACATACAGTGCAGACCTAAGTCATTTATCACACTGAAGAATGTCACCACACACGACTCAGGTCTCGCTCCTATCTCAAACGGGCTGCATGCTTCATCAGCAGTTTTCACGCCTCTGCCCATAAGTATATGAGCAGCGAGCGCAGGCAGATGTAACTGTGAATTTAGCCTCCGTGTACGCCCACTAAGCACAGAGCCTACTAAACGGGGCTAAAACTTTCAAACGCAGAACGCTTGCACGGCGTGGATTCTTCAAACGTTAGACGGCGGTGGCAGGAAATATGGGATTTTACGAGCTTAAATATCGGTCTGGTGTAAAAGAGTGCAAAATCTCCAAGGACTGCTAAATACTGCGCAAGCTACACCCATTGTGAACAAACAAATTCTAATGTCTAAACACAGCAGGTCACAAAAGAAAGCTTACAACGGTTCCCGTCTATCCCTGCCGAAACCTATGACATTCCATTTAAAGGCGGCTTTAGTAGTCATTATTTTTTTAAAATAACATCCACTTAAAAAAAAAAAAAAAAAGGACCTGACATTCTTTATGTTTATTGAAGCACTTTAGACTAGATTCTGTTCTCTATAGTTTTCACTGCCTTGCATCATCTTTTTTTCCAATGCTTTACATTTCCGCCCACTCTCAAAAACGATGGCGTTATGAATCATTTAGGCACACAATAGCTCAGATAACACAAGTAACAACGCCACATTGGAAAAGGTAGGAAATCGTTTGAATTACCGCAGGCTTAACGCGGCTGTTTGGAGGAGGCTTTAAGGGTGCACGTGCTATAACGTTACGGAATAAACCATTTTAGAAATCATCCACGGCCGGATTGTTTCATCGATGTGATTTGCTTTATCAGTCATATTTTCTATCAGCTTTTGGTCTGGCTTAAAATCAAGCCATGTCCTGATAAGTCTCGTCAGAAATGATCTGGCTTCCGTGGAAACCTGGAGTGCGTGGAAGTAATCGGCGTAGGACCTTAAGCATGTCACAGCTCTGAACGTAAAAAAACTTTCCGCTCGGGTCTACCTGGCGATCTTCAAAGCTAAAGTAAAACTTTCTGATTTAGGGTTATAGAAAATATAAAAATACAGATTTGAGCATCTGCCACAGGCAGGACCTTCCAGGAACTGCATTTTTTTAAAATTTCATTTCATTCTCTTTTATTATTCTATTCATTCCTTCACATTTACCTAAAGACTGTGTTTTTGTGTGCAGTTCTTTAACCCGTATTTGGTCAAATTCATTATATGACTAAATTCATTATATAATATAAATTCATAATTGGTAAATGACGATAAAAAAATGTAAGAGACAAAAAATACGTTTCCAACATGAAATTGAATGATTTAAAAATAATCACAGCAGTTGAAATCCCATGGTACCCCTGGTCGGTTTGAGCGCCACAAACGCAGCCGTCCATCACCCAGAGACTCCCGTAACCAAAGACCAGGACAAAACCTGCTTGGGTGCTGGCAACCTTGGACCAGTCCAAAGCTAGGACAGGACCTGGCAGTGAGAGTGCATGGCATGCCAACGTGGAAGTCAAAACACAACTCCACTCCAGCCTCACCTTGCTACAGGTGAGAAACAAACGGGTTCGTATCCCACCTCCGGGGAGATTTCTTCTGGCGCTAACCGAGTTTAAGATCTCCAGTAGACTGTTTCAAATGTCTTTTTTGCAGTTGTACTGATACAAAAGGGAAGCGTCAGCCTTGAACGGAATGTGAAGGCCAAATTTAAAAGGGACTTGTGAAGGACGGCAGCACTCGGCGCCGCACGAAAACTCTTTGCATTCTTTAACACAGACACTCAGGCAGGTTGACAGAGGCTGATCTAAGGCTTTAAAGTGCTCTGGCTAGAGAGACAGACAGACAGAGACAGCTTTGATGGCTTTGAGGTCTTGTCCTTGCTGACAGATGCCACTCACGAGTGAAAGCTTGGCTAAAGGCAGAGGACATAACTGACATTACCTGTCATACAAATCCTCCTGGTAGCAGTCATTGTCCACCTCGTACTCTGATCTGTAAAGAGAGAGGGAAGGAAAATGAGTGAAAAGGACGAAGGCGCTGTGATTTAAGCAGGCACATACATGAGCCTTCACGCACTCGTCCATCCTCACACCTGACAGTGACATCTCAATGCTCAGGTGTGACCTAACAGACTTAAAGCAAGACTGAAAGAATGAAACAAGACATTACAGGTGATCCGCTATAACAAATATGTTAGTAAGTCCAAGGCATGTGGTCAGCCTTTACTTGTGCTCAAAACAGAAAAATAACAGACAAATAGACCAGCCGAAAAGTTCAACCGTCACACAGCTTACATCAGTTCAGCGTTCCTATCAGTGGTGCAAATTTAAAAAGAAAACGTTACAGAATGAATTTAGGTCTCTGCGGATAGTTCCTCCCAAATCGGTCCATGGAACTGGACCTAATGGAGCTCTAATTGAGCCGACTGAGCTAGGGCAAAACTCCCTAAATGGCTGAAACAAGACTCAAAGAGGGACCAAAAAAAATCACTGGGCAGTTAAGATGTTATATAAGTAATAATTAAACCCTGTTCCTTAATTAATAATGAGTTTATATATCATGTCTTCAGTTATAAAGTTTTGGTCATGTGGATCAATACAATGGGTGTCATGTTTGGGTGTCCAAATATTTATGGCCATGTAGTGTATGCCAGTCTTACACACACACACACATATATATATATGTATATAAAATATATATATATGTAAAAAACAGGCCACGCACACACCCATGCACAGTCGCTAACCCTCTCTAAATCAGAAGCGCTGGAGATTTTCCAACTTGCAATCTTCCAAGCAGATAACTGATGAATCTGTAAACCTGTCGAGCGCTATAACTGACCGCTCTTACGTACGCAATCAAACACAAACACGCACATATGCTGTCTAGCCGGGAGTCTGCAAATAATGACTAATAAGTATCGCCGGTTACGGCTCATACGGGCTTGCCAAAGGTAGTTTACGATCATAGCTACGCTCAGGCTGATTAATTTGACGGCTCACGCGTTTCTAAACCGAGCTGCTGTTGACTGTGGCGCACGTCGACAATTTCCACCAGTCAATTCTGGGAAGACGATGGCAGCCCGTACGGCCTCGGATCACCACTCACACGTTCGGTGACACTTTCACTAGCCGTGCCAGACCTGATACCGCTCTCTCAGCCAAGAACTGTATGATGGGACAAAGCACGAGGAGAAGGAGAAGCCCAGACTTTAAATCAACACCGCTAAACAAGAGCACGCTGATAGCGATTCAGTAATGCCCTTTTGGAACAGTGAGAAATACGTAATGCGTGGATTAAGCGAAAGATAACGAATGGATGAACCATAACAGCTTCCTAAGTGTATTCACGTCTGATTCCTGATGATCAGGAATAGATTATGATTATGCTGTCGCTCTGGATAAGGGCGTCGGCTAAATAAAGTAAATGTAAAACTTAAAATGGGCACCGAGTATAGAAACGAGGAGGTGTACCTATTAAAGTGATCTGCCGAGTGTCTGAGCATTTTCACATCCAGTGTTCAGTCCGGCTTTCCTGAACACATTGCTGTTTCCTGGAACAGAAGCTTGAAGTGCCTTTGAAATGAGCG
Source organism: Parotocinclus haroldoi (assembly GCA_034779995.1). Taxonomy (NCBI): domain Eukaryota; kingdom Metazoa; phylum Chordata; class Actinopteri; order Siluriformes; family Loricariidae; genus Parotocinclus; species Parotocinclus haroldoi. The sequence goes on along the minus strand of JAUZST010011306.1, from coordinate 7,085 downwards.
TTCAGACCATTTGAATCGCTCTCCGTGAGAAACAGGAGAATAAGACGAATCTCACGAGGGTGCTTCCATTTAACTACAAAAGAGGATTGTAAATTTCATAAAACGCAAAGGTTGCATTACCCTGAATAACACAAACCAAACATACACACTGTTTCTGGATGCGCGCCTCAGCGAGAGTCTGACGTGAGCGCTCGTGTTGTGATAGTCCTGCACCTCAAGGACAGTCAGTCTGAAAATGGTGCTATCTAACCATCTCAGGGACAATTCAGCCAGACGAGCATGCCTGTGATTTTCTCCTGTTTTTGACCCTTAAGTGCTATTACAAATGATAGGGTCATCAGCTGCTGTAAATTGGAATAGTTCCACTCAAGAAAGAGCTGCCACGAACGCTCGGCTTCACCTTCAGCGGCGCCTCCTGGAGTCTGGACGCTATAAAAGCACGTCAAAAACACTTACGGAAGCTAGGGCCGAGGCTGTGCGTCTCTCCGCTTGGGTCTTTTGAGGAATAACAGGAATAACTGCAAGCAGTAAGATTTTGGCAGTAATTCGATCGCTGGGATTAGATGCGTTTAATTAATCTGATAATGGGACAGGAGCGGGACGACATAAGCCAGTCAGTAATTGGATTTCTTCTAGCATCCTCGTCTACAAGTAATGACGCTACTTTATTTTAATTACGTTTTAAGGGGTGTTGGCAGAGCAGGGAGGCTCTACGGCCCCAAGGTTCGATCCTGGACTCGGGTTAGGGCCTGCGTGAATTTAGCATGTTCTCCCAATTTGTTCCAGATCCTACTCTGATCAGTAAGCGAATCGGTTCTCCTCAGTCGCCCTCCCTGACCTGCGTAAAGGCCTGTACAAACTTCCCGGCATGCTAAGAGCATGTTCAGAATGAAGCAGTTGCTCATGATAAATAAAATGGACAAGAATTAAGGTCATGGCGTAAGGACGTCTTTGAATTCTGGAGCTTGTAAGTATTTAATGAGGTCGTTATCCTGTTAAATTCTTAACTTACGAATGAAAAAAGCAAAGCACCCGTTTCATTCCGGTCAGCGCCATGAGGGAGGGTCTGGAGCCTAACCTGGAATTCACAGCACCTTCACAATGCAAGCCAAGACTCCAAGCCCTCAGGAACTGCCGTTTCCAGCAGCTGGCTCTTACCACCGAGCCACCCAAAAATCCTATGGCTGTTCCATTACTGCTAGGCACCCGACCAGATTGCGGCCTTTTAGACATCAGCAATCCACCACCCACAGTTTTATTCTCATAATAATGTGCCGGATTATTAGTAAGCATGTAAACATACTCAAACTGTGTGTGCGCGAGAGTGTGAACCAGAGTCTTGAGTAATGGTCTGGGTAAATCGTTGGCATGACAGGAGCAGCCTATTTAAATCTTAATTACCTCCAGCGCCGTGTCAGAGGCTGAACGAGCCACTCTTTTTCACACCCATCTCTTTTCCCCTCATAGCAGCCCTAGCTCTCTCCACCACCTCTCCTACCAGGGGGTTTGTGCTAGACAGAACGCGACAGCAGGGTTGCTAAAGGCTAATTAATTTCTTTTCATAATTTCCTGTGCGCCGTGGTAATCCATTAGATATGGCTGGTTATAAATCATTTTGGCTCTGCGTTGCAGGCATGCGATTTGCAACTGCCGAGCGCTTTGCTGGACACGGAGCATCCTAGCGGCATTAGCAGACACCTAATAAACACCCAGATGTTTGGGCAGGTACGAGCGCTCGCGGCGCGGCACTGCCGCGCAAACTTCGCCTAAGTGCCTGAGTGACAGAGCACCAATTTGGGGAGCCATTTTTCTTCGCGCGCACAGCCGTCTATAGTAGAACCGAAACGTTAATGATACGTGAAATTGCAAACATACATCACGAGGCAATTTTTACCAGTACACTAAACGTTTTGTGATGTTTCCTTTTGCTGAGGTTGGCCAACGAACAAAAGTGCAAGCAAATCAGCGGTGTCGCTTTAAAGATGAAAAGGGTAATGATTTGTAAAATGCCTAGCAACAAACAAATAAGTGTGTGTGTGTGTGTGGGGGGGGGGGTCACAAGACACTGAGGAGTGGCGCCAGGGTCCGAGCCTGAGATCTGCCAGGTTTTCCCCGGGTTCCACACTTATTCCATGCCAAAAAAGTGCCAGTATGCCGACTGGCTGCTCTACTGTATTTTGCCATGAAGCCTAATCAGTGGTTACTGATGAAAATTTCAAAACATTACTTCATACACAGTACTTCATATTACCTGAAACGTGGGAGCACCCCAGGTCTGGTCATGTGACCCAGCCTCCACCCTGAGGAGCACTGCAAATCAGGAACCTGCCCAGATCGGCGCAGTCAGTGATAATCCGGTGGCAAACACACTCAGCCTGAAAAAGCTATGTAGTACCCGACAGACAATAACCAAAGATCGAACCAGAGTGGCTCAGATGGTAGAGCGCCGGTTCCCGATGCTGAGCCTCTCTGGGCGTAGAGAGGCCTGCCGGTTTCCTGGCACCAGGGTACAGACCCATTGGGAAGCTGGCACCCTTGCGGTCTGAAGCGTGCTCCTCAGGTTGTTCAGATCAGGAGTGGTCCTGCGTTACCTTCCACGACGGAGAATCATGATCTGTAATTTCCCAACACCAGTGCAATCGCTCTCTATGGACAAAGGTTTGTGGACACCCCTTCTTATTGTTGAGCTCGGCTGCTTCAGAGACACTCACATCTAACGCGTTCACTATACAAAGCGTACGTTTCTGGATTATCCATAGCAACTTTCTGCCCTGCTGTCCTGAGACAAAGTCCATAAAGAATTGGCTTGCCAACTTGGACTGAAAACGTAGCTGGCTTGCACAGAACCTTGACCTCAACTCCATTGCACACTTTGAAAATGCACTGGAATGGCAAAACTGAGCCAGGACTTACTTACTTACTAACATCAGAAGCTGACCTCACAGTCATGTTCCAAAATGTAGTGGAAAGCACTTTTACATTTACGGCGTTTAGCAGACGCCCTTACCCAGAGCAATTTAAAATTCATACGGTCTTACAATACGAGCAATTGCGGGTTAAGGGCCTACCAACCGCGGTGGCCCCTGGATCTTCTGGACCATAGTCCAGTTCCTCAACCAGTAGGCCACCACGGTCCCAGCCTTTGAGAGAACAAAGCCTGTCGGAGCAGCAAAGGTGGGGCAAGCGCCAAACTACGCCCTTAATTTAACGTACCTTAATTCTCCATAACCAATGCAAATACAAGCTCTTATCGCCTTATCGATACACAAGCACAGCTGGCTCATTTCCATTTGTGTTGATCTGATAAAAGAAGGCATTTTCAAGCTAATTTTGACGAACTGTTGACAACGTAGTCAGACTCCAGGGCGTTCCAAAAACACTCGATTTAGGGCTCATATTTAATCTGTATCGTGACTTGGGCTGCCCGAGTTTTGGATGAGACCATATGTGCATACACGCAATTTGCTGCAGCACTTCTACAAATGGGACGGCAGGCATAAGACGAATGGAACGCCGACAATGGGCGACAGCTATTCATACCATTTATTGTCTGAGAGCACTTTCAGCTCCCAACCACGCAGCTGAAGATGGCCATTCCTCTTTCGCGTCCTCTCAAGTCTTTTGTCTCTCTCTTTCCATACTATTCCTGTCATTCTGTCTGGCCCTACTGAACATTCTGCTATTGTGCAGATCCCTGCACTTCCCTGCCATCTCGTACTCTGATTTTTGCGTGGCATTCCATTTCTCACTCTGGAGAGAAAGCCGAAAAGTACAGAGACGGAGTGTGTGTTAGTAGAGCCATTATAATATGGCCTCTGGCCTCATAAAATGTAAAGAGCGAAGACGGCGAGCGAGCAAGGACGTCGGTCACAGAGACTAATTCCTAAGGCAGTCGACTATTGACTAACTACATGAATGATGCAGGCCACAATCTGTTCAGACAGTCAGCAGGGTTTTGAGGGCGGCTCAAACAATACAGCCAGCCAGCTCAAGCGGTCAAGTCCATTATCAAATCCATTACACTGAAATCTAATCATTGGGGGGGGTCTGGGAGAGATTTACATCCATTAACAATAGATAAATACATTATCAGGCGCACGACGATCTAACACACTAGCTCACCACCAAGGTAAAAGGGGTTCGAAGACTTGGCATTGTCTCCCAGCACCTCAACACAGAGCTGTGCCTAATGGAGGGGGAACTGGACGGGAAGCGGGGTTTGGCACTGCAACAGCGACCCCTACCCAGCCCTTTGATCGCCCGGTGCTGTGTTGAGGCTATGTGCTTGTTTTCTCTTTGTAAATTCAGAACGCTGGACCACCAAAAGCGAGGTTAAAGCATGAGACAAAAAGGCTAAAAAAAAAACAAGCGTAACATTAGGCTGTGGTAGCCCAGCGGTTAAGGACTAAGGATCGGAACGGTTCAAATCCCCACTTGTGCCATCCTGCCACTGTTTGACCCTTAACGAAGGTGCTCAACCCACAGTTTTTTGGATCGTAAGACTGTGTCTGTTATCTGTACGCTCTGCATGAGGGCATCTGCTCGACGACCGAAATGTAAATCTAAAAACGCACGGAAGTTCGTTACCTGCGAAACCCAAAAGAACATTCCACTTGGGGAGCTCGAACTTTTTGTGAGGCCGCACAATAAGAACAACACACACTTTTTCACAAAAGCAGATGCTTTGCACGTTGTCTTTGGACGTACTTGAGGAAGAGTCTCCCAGCCGTGCTTGAATTATATATGAATGGTTATATACGTACCCATCAGATGTGCAGTACTTTGTGTGATTTTACACTGACGCTCACACAGCACACGCTCATGCTGGAATCTAAAGCACACGTACGTTCTTTCTGGCAGTGTTTTCAGGGGTTTCGCCGATTTATTCTCAGTTAACGTTCACATCCCGAAGTGCCCTCACAAATCAGCCACTTGCCTAATGGCCTGGAACCTCGATATAACTCATAACCAGTCACGTGTTCAACCTGACATATATAATCAAATAACACGCTCGACTGACCCTGCAGCCACAGATTAGCCAACGTGCGTATGAATATTTGCCACGCGTACCACTGCAGCAGGTTTGGTCAAGGACGTACGAGCACATGCTCCCACAGCGACTTATAATGATGGATACATAAACACGACCTTCTCGATATGCTACTTACATCAAGCTTTCCCTTCCCTCCCTGCAAAGCCTCATCACTTCTTGGATAACCTGGATCTGAAACCCTCATTTCTCGTTCCTTGGATCTGTTGTTTGAACCCAGGACTGCAATCCTGGGGGTTCTGTGTTCAAATCCCGTTTCTGCCATGAGTAAGGCTCTTAACCCACATCTGTACAGACTGTACAATTGTTTTATTTGCAGGTCGCCCGGAATGAGGGTGGAACCTGGAGGTGCCATGGAATGGTCCCGTTTTGTTAATATTAATCCCACAACAAGGTTGTCTGTTGACCTTGTGTGGCACCATGCACCATATATCTGTGGTGGCTTAGTGGTTAAAGTACTGAACCAGAAGGCCCATGGTTCAAATCCCACCACTGGTCCCTAATCTGGTTCTTAAATCCACAATTGTTGGGACTGTTTTGCCAGTGTGCCACCCAATCGGCTGTTGCGAAAATGATTATTTTGGCAGCTAAACCCATACATTATGATGCATTCAATCGTGAAGCTTTCTGCTTACGGCATAACGTATTGGGCGGAGCTTTGGAAACAAGAGGTTAAATTACAAATGACATCTTTTAAGCATTTGGATTTAAAACCGTTGCACATTTGTGCCCCAAAGGTGCCGAAGGATCTCCAGTTTGTCACCAAAGTAAAGGGACTGGAAGGGATTTGCATTTTTCTCTCACTACAGTCCATAACATCATTCAATGAGTCAAGGAATCTGGAGAACTTTCAGTCCGTAAAGTGCAGGCCGACATTTTTTCTGATTTGGGGTTGTAATCCCAAGACAGACGCCCTGTATGTATGACGAGGACACTTGAGCCACGCAGCGGGAGGGAGATAGAAGTCTTTTGCTACACGACTGAACTGTTTTTGAGTTATTGGGGTCCTTCACACTACAAAGAGCTGTTTTGGTCATGTGTGCCCCCTGTGTGTGTGTGTGTGTGTGTGTGTGTGTGTGTGTTTAGACAGGAAGAGTGGCAGTAAGAGAATGAGACTGTGAAATGAAATCTGTATGAAGCACAGTGAGGTTGCTCAGTTGCTTCCCAGCCCTGCTGCTCACACACCTTGCAAATGAAAGTGAGCGTTTCTTGCTTGGTGTGCAGGAAATTTTTTGCTTATTGCTCTTTTAACGTGACTACACTAGCTCCAAGCATCAATCCACCTTTTTTGGGGCCAGCCCGCGCTCGTGCTCCGGCACAACGCGGGAGGTTAAACTCTGATTTTACAATGCTATCAGTGAAAAATGCTGAGAGGTTCCGAACTGCTAAATGCCTGCCTTAGGCTAAGCTGCAATCATGTCGCGCCTCCCCACGAGAATGTAGCGGGCACTTAATGGCTGAGAGAATCGAGATTGGATGAACACTGCAGTTTTTTTTTTTTCAAAGTTAGTGCGTTTAGTGATGGAAAATCAATGTCTGTGTAACTTTCGATTATTTAAGCAGCGACTGCTTTAAGTTTCCTACGACAATAAAACATAGTTATTGACACGTGTTGATGCAGCACAGCTCCAGGGACTTGGTGCTCAGTCTAAACAGTTACTCTGCTTCCCATCCACCTCTAAACTGCCTGTAAATGGGCACAAAGTGGTCCAGGGTGTCTTGCTTTAAGGCCACTGCTGAAGGATTGGAGCTGTTATTAAAAAATAACCTTGATGAATTAATAAGGATCAGAATACAATAGAATCCGGTTAACGGGAGCAGTCGCTTATTCGGACCGAATCCTAAAGTACAGAAACAAACCCTATTATATACGTGTAATTTTATTCTCTTATCTGGACCAAAATTCAGTTTAATCGGACCAAAGAACGTGAGAAGCGAATAAGAAAAAGAAGCCACAAGTCAGCGAGATATGGGAGGATTTTTGGGATCCCCGGGAGAATCGGTGCTTTTATCAAAGGTCAGGAAATCCGAAAAG
>JAUZST010011305.1:0-11985 GCA_034779995.1 Parotocinclus haroldoi | reverse complement strand
AGTTTTTTATTTTCATATTCTTTATATACATATATTTTTTTCTCATTTCACTTCTAAAACGTAGACTATTTTGTGCAAATGCATCACATTTAATTCAGATAAAAAAAGACATACAGGTTGTAATGTAGTAAAATAGGGAAAAATCCAAGGGGGTGAATACTTTCGCAAGGCACTGTATGTCATTATAACTGCTGTACTCTACATGCTAATGTATCTTTCAAGTAATATATGGATTGTGTAAGTTAATTACTTTAATTATAAGGATAATAAACTTATTGAACATTTATGCAATGGTGCCAGAGTGGTGAAAGTGGTTTGCGCAGTAGCCTCACAACTCCAGAGATCTTTCGTTTAAGCTCAAGCTCTGGCTCAGTCTGTGTGGAATTTGAATCTCTGTCCTGGGTCTGTGTGAGCTTACTTTGGGTCCTCCGGTTTCTACCCATATTCTAAAGACCTGCATTAATTGGTTGCTCTAAATTGCAGTATGAATGTGTCTGACTAGTTTCGATGTAACCTTGCTCCTGTTATGAATAGTAACTGATGCTGATGCAACATTAAATAAACAAATAAGGAAAACAAAACTGTCATTGTTAGAATGGATCTTACGTGGCACAAAGCTGTAATGTGGCCCTTAAAAGCAGTAAGTAAAAGGTGGAAAAAGAAGTATCTTATTCTGCTTCATTTAGTTTTGTTCCTTATCATCTTTGCAGGTGATGGCTGCGGGCACACTGTACTAAGTGCCAGGAGTGGCACCATAGCCTCTCGGAACTTCCCAGGTACCTACCCTAATAACACATGGTGTGTTTGGAGCCTGAAGGTGCCAGCAGAACACACACTGCGCCTCACCTTCGGAGACTTTGACCTGGAATTGAGCAAAGACTGCAAAGATGGCTCTCTTACCATTGCTGACAAAAGTAGAGCCAATATCCTGGGTAAGGAGTCTTCTCTCGTTTGACACATGGGTAAACACCTGGGTAAAAAAAAGTTGTGATCCTAATGACACAATGGTGTCCTGGCAGATCTGGGATCTCCTCCCAGATCTCGACCAGGGCATAACTGAGCTCCTAGACAGTCTGAAGCGCAACTTGACGCTGTTGTCTAGCCTTTAGAGGTATGTACGTCCTTCCAGGGATATTCCTCCTCAGACCATTACTAACCCGACACCAAAGAGGTTATGATAAATTATGTTGCAGATGGCATGACGTTCTCCACAGCATCTCAAGACCCTGTAACCTCTATCATATATGCTCAGGTGAAACCTTCTCTCAGCTGTGTTAGGCCCAGCATCAGTGGCAGAACTTTATTAGCAGATTGTTAATTACTGTGTTCTATGGCAAATGACAATCAAGGTCTTTGGTCCTGGGGAATTAACTCAGGGCCCACTAAGGGACGTCAGACCACCCTCATGAAGCCTTCTTGAAGTTTCTGAATGCTTGGCCTGCTGGAAGTCATTTTATAGGGCTCTGGCATTGCTCTTCCAGTTCATCCTTGCACAAGGGAGCACATACAGGTCCTACTGAGGGGTTAAAGGCTTTCTAAAGATCTTGTGCAGCTCTCCTAGAGTAACTGCCTGTCTCCTGGAATCTCCTATTTAAGACTGCTGCTATGCTGGGAGGCATGTTTTGATGTGCCATCTTGTGGGAGTTGGACTACCTGGGCAACCTCTGTGGGGTCTCAGTACCACACCATGCTACCAGTAGTGATGCTGGCCCTGGCCAACTGCAAAAGTACGGACAAATCAGACAGGAAAACCAATTCCTGTCGCATTGCTGCTAAATACATATACATTGTATATATACATGGTGGATGTGTGTGTTTAGTGGTACCTCTGTTCTTGGCCACCTCGGAACTCTTACTCGTTGTTTGCTCTGTACTCGGAGCATTAAATTTTATGAGTCAAACGACACAACTCGACACAACAATGCATTTTGAGTTTAGCAGTAGAGTATTTTGCTTTAAATATTTACTTTCAATCCCTTACTTACTGTTACATGAGATATTTGAATACCTTATTATAAAAATCGTAGGTAGTATGAATTTGTCAGAGTGTAAGCCTATGTTGGAAATTAATATATTGTAAGCCTATATTGTAAATTATAATGTACATTACGGCTTCAGTAACGGAACTGCATTTGTTTCTACATGGAACCAATGCAAATGGGTTTAATAGTAATCCGAAACCGCATTCTGCAACAGAAGAGTATTATTTTGACACACTGTTTGTTAGAGTAGCATGTGGTTTGGGACACATTCAAACTGATGTTCAAGTTTATTTCAACACTATGGATAAGAAAGTTGCTAAACATCAAAATGTTTTGGTACTATTAAGTAAATCACTGAGCTTATTATCACGCAACTCAAGGTCTAATTACTGCAAACCCTCTTCTGTCTACCTGTGACAAATATGAGCAAGTAATCAAGTATAGTAACAAGTATAATCTGTCAGCTGGTCAGCGATTATGGCCTAGTGTATTGTATTGGGCAATGAAATACCTGTTCAGGACTCCTGTTTGTAATGTGTGGTCTCAGCACTGATCAGTAACATTTAAAAGATGTTTGTCCAGCTTTGATGAAAGTGGCATACTGATGTGTCACACTTTTTAAGACTCTCGGGCTTGCCACTGCATCAGGCCCTTATCCTAAGGATGCAGACTAAAAGCTATAATCCAGCCGATTTGCCCCACCACTGAAGCGCAACTACTCTGTAGTTACACCACTTAATGTGGTGCTGTTATTGGCAAATTCCAGACGGCCTAGCTCATGCTGTTCTGTAGCTCCTGCCCAGCTATGAGCCCACACAGGCTTGTTGCATACCACTCAGCAGCATTACAGAAGTTACGTGATAGCGTCTCACACTCAGACACACACATACATGCACACACTACACACAATTTGCAGGGGAAGTGTTGAGCTTTAGATTCCAGGCCCCCTGGGGGGTTACTGTATCTCTAAGGGGATAGTATGCAGTTGCCTTTGCATGTGAAGAAGTGTCTGATATTGTTGCAGTATGAGCCCTGAGGCTGCTCCTCATGTTTGTGTTTCTGGTGTTTTTGTGTGATTCTTGTACTGTCAAATATGTTTGTGCTTTTAGTGCAGCTTCAGACGGTAAACCTGCCGGCCTTTGTTGGATGTGTACTGGTGTATTATGTGTATTTATATCATTGATGTGGAATGTATGTATTTTTCTGTTTGTGTGTTGTACAGGTCCTCTATGTGGGCAGCTGGCTGCCTCAGACAGGAATGTGGTGCTAAACAGTAGTGAAGTAACAGTGCATTTTATGTCTGGAATACACCGGTCTGGACGAGGCTTCCTCCTGTCCTACTCAACTAACCAACACCCAGGTACCACATGCATGCTCTGATTTTCTAAGGGCCTAAATATAATGTACTGTGCAACCTAACAGATTAGGTGTGTCATTAAAGGGTGTGTTGCAGGTAATGCAATTATTGTGCATATGACAGCATACACAAAGAAAGAGGCAAAAGCGTTATTTAAATTTTCCTTGTGCAAATTGCTCTTAATAACCAGAATGGGTTAGAACTCAGAGTGAGCTAGTCAGCTGGAATGGACAAACTGTGATAAAAATGTCAGCCAAGTCCATAAAACATCTATCTGTAGGAAAAAAGTTTATAATTGTTCACTTACTTGAGACTAATTAAATTGGTATAAAATTCGTTTCTGCATTTATTAAATATCAGGGATAAACTATTTATTAAAAACTATATATTTCATCTCCTACTTTTTGTGAGCAGTAAGCTATGTAACATAAAATATACCATTCTATCATGATGCATTGCGATACGATGCATATTGGAATGTATTCCACATAGTTCACAGAAAATATGAAAACAGCTGAAATACGAGTCATGGTATAAAATCTGATTTTGTCTTAATACATTTTGAGCTAAAAATCGATGTACAATATAATGAAAATAAATATCAAGATACATCGCTTAGAACAGCTTATTTAATATATGGTTATTTCTTTTAGTCTCATTGTTTTCTTTCAGCAGTTTGACTGCATCCAAGGTTTAATGATTTCTCAAAAGCACTGAAACTCTCAGAACATCGTAAACTCTATTGCAAGATCGTTCGTTAATTTAGGAGAGTTTCCCACTACCCTCATTAAAGCAGCAAGTTATCGGCATTGCTAATGTGCTAGCAGAGCAGCTCATTAATCCTAACCTTCTTCTTGAGGTGTACCTGTGGCTGGGTCATAAATGACAGCACCCAAAAGGCAACAAGAGAAATACACCAGCATTGTATATACAATATGTGTAGCTTTATGGAAGGAATACATTTATCACAGAATAAGTGTTCTTATTTATATCAGCAAAATGCAACCTCATATTATTTAACATTTTTAGCATGTACTAATTAATTAAATTAGTTTTTTTTTCACTAAGATTCTGTTATGAGGAATCCCAAACCTGATTAGGTTTATTAGATTCTGATAAAGGCCTTAATCTGATTAACATGAGCAGTGCTTGAGTAAACAAGTTTTACCAAAAACTGCTCCCAAGTGTTTAATTTTCAAAACACACAACCATTCACAAAACTACTCACACCACTGTTGTTCCTCTCAATGGCAATGCCTTCAAGAAGTTTATCAATAGCTGAAAATGTTTTACAGTTAGTTTAACTGTGAGACCAAATATTATCTATAGGCTTCATGTCTGGTCTCTGACTAAGCCAAAGCATGAGCCTGATGGACTTGCTGTGTTACCGCTTTTTGGTGGTTTCACAGTGTGAACAGGAGGTTTGTTGTGTTGAAAAACAACTTATGTTTCTTCCTGTTTAGAAAACAATGTACATGAATTTCCCTGTTTCCATCTTCCCCTATAAAAGGTCACTGCAGCAGCGACCAGATGGTGGCAGAGGTCTCAGGAGTGTAATTTCATCACAATGTTTTTAGATTTTAGATCCAGAACATGCTTTTTTTGGTATTTTGAAAATTGTACATAACTTTCAATACTTTGTATTGTAATTATACACTTGACCAGACAAATATGGTCATATGCTCAATATGCTTATACCAAAACACACAGCCTTTTGTCATATTATTTAAATTCTTACAGATCCGTCTCTGCCTTACAGATCAACTGAGATTTCCAATATAAAACTTATGCTGTGTTATGAAGGAGCTAATATTCAACTTCAGTAGTTAAGCACTGTCTGACCATAAAACAATGTGTGTGTATGTGTGTCAGCCTTCACTGAGCTAAAGCATGTTTGCTTGGTAAGCAAAGCTCCTCTGCTAACCTAAATAGAGAGAGACAGAGGCCTCTCATACAGGCTCCGCTGAAGATCTGGTGAATAGATAGTCCCCTCCCATCTTCCTTCTCACCCTTTTCCTCTCACTTCTCCACAGCATGGCAAGTTAACCCACAAACTGTAATATGTTCCTTCAGCACAGCAAGTGTGTTTACATGTACTTTATAATTTAATAACTTCAGTGAATCAGCTTTTGTCAGTAATCCAATCAACGAGTTTACATGCCCTTGGTTAATCCAATACTTAACTAATCCAGAGAGCTCCGGATTTACATTTACATTTACATTTACAGCATTTAGCAGACGCGCTACAATCCAAGCAATTGTGAGTCAAGGGCCTTGCCACCACAGTCCGAGGATTTACATGGCAATAATCATATTTTAACTTCGCAACCAGCCAATAATCTCACAAGATTTATGTGTTGTAAACTTCAACCTTTAAAATGAAAAGCTTTATTTACTTGAGCATATGCTGCGTTTCAGAGTCTCCCCAAAAGTGCAGATAACGTGTTTAATTCCAGAGCTGCCAGATCATGCAAGAGATACAAGCAACCAGGTCTATGGAAACAAGCTTTAAGGAAGCAGTTTCTCTAAGGAAGAATAAGTGGATCTGGCAACCATGTTTGATTCTGTTAGCTGCTTTGTTTTGCATGAGCAAACATTGTGATCAAACTGAGATGCTTTTATGCTTTAATTCTGATCTGATAAATCATTGTTTTCCGTTTACATGACCACTTGGAATTCGATTCACAATAATTCGATAACAGCAGAAAATTTGATATGATTATTTGGTGCGTGTAAACACACTCACTGAATACCACAACCTTAAGATTATACTTCAGTGAAATGGAGAAGTCCTTCAACAGATTTTGCAGTTGGCACTATGTATCTATGCATACTCTCCCAGTCAATATTACTTATATTTGTCAGTATTACTGTCAGATAGGCAGTAGGTAAAAGCCAGCTGCTGGCTTAAATCCGACATGAGGTCTGGGTTGTGTTACAGGGCACTGTGATGGACTGCTTCTAAAACACCCTGCAACCCCGATCAGAGTAAGAATACTCAAAGTGGGAAGTTTCACTGATAGGTGAGGAATCATCTTGCCGTGCCAGAGAATAGAGTACCACTTCCCAGTATTTACTGTGCTTTACTGGAAGCTTTGCAGGAAGCTTCTGATTTAGTTTCTCTGTCGATTGATTGCAGATAGTCTGGAAGTCAGTATTGAATGTTCCAAAGGAAATTATATGATACTAAATTTTTATGTGCTTTGTGTTTCAACACTTAGTGGCCCCATTCTACAAGTTTGAGTAGACTGCTGATTTGTTCCTGAATTTATGCCTGAGTTGTTCCTCCTCCCAGACGTTCCCATTTTATAATAATAAATCATGCACATTTAACCATTACAGCCTGAGCAAGATTGAGTCTGCTGACATGTTTCTCCATTGTATTTCAAAACCGGGTACTGTTATGAATCAGTTAGCAATAGGTGTGTCCAAAATAGCTGAAGCGGTCCACATACCTTTGGCCATGTAGGACATCCTAGTTGCTTGGTTACTATCTTTAGTTCCTCTTTAAAAGAAATATACTGTAAACACCTTATTCTGTACAACAAACTATGAACTCCAGATGTTCTGTCATAGAGCTATTATCTAAATACTGTCTTACTCTAAATGCACTTAATCTTCAGTCAGAAAATGTCAGGTTTCCAAGGACAGTACCAATAACATTTACAAATCGAAAATGTTCACATGGCGCTCTGTGACAGGACTGTGTGGGTTCTTGTTTGTTTGTTCAACATCAGTCAGCACTATAAAAGCTTTTAAGTTTGTTCATGGCTACTCTAATCATTCGCATGGACCGAGGAACGTAGGCATAGGCGACAATCTGCAATCTGTGTATACATAAGCAAGCATGAGAGAGTTTGTCTGTTTAAGCTGTGTTCCAAGGTTCAGTAGTTGATACAGAAATTGTTTCTCTTTCTCAGACCTTGTCTCATGTCTTCGCAAAGGAAGCCATTTCAGCTCAAAACACATCAGGTAGGAGACTGTTCTCTGTAAAAGGAACACAAGATATCACTGAGTCACAGCAAACTGTTCTGTAATATACAATATATGTAATAATCTACCTGGACTATCGTGGGTAATCTGTTACCATGGTTCTGTGTTTGTAGGCTATTCAACACAGGCTGTATAACTGTCAAATTGGACCATATTTCTTTTATTCACGACAGATACATTAAAATGTGTTTGAATAATTGTGCAAACAAATCAAAATAATGTCTTCATTGCTGATCTACAATGTGTACCACATTTACTTAAGACTTTTATTTGATTGCAGACAGTATAAACCCAAGATAATTCATGATTTGTCTAGTCAGCTTAAATTTTGTTAATAAACATCAATTCCTGCCAGGCCTGAAACATATTTTTAAAAATTGGATGGGGCAATTCAGAGCTAGTAATGAGTAAGAACAACATACTAAATAATCAAAATATTATGTTTCTTTAATCGTAATGGGCCCTATGTTTTAAGCCATATACAACTGTGTGTAAATGTGGCTTGAGACCCACTGTATAAATTGATCTGTCTCCTGCCAAGATGCATCTGACTGAATGCTTTAAAACACTGCACAAGTGATCCATGATGTCCATCCCTGCATGATCGGACGTAGAGTAGAGAACAGTAGAGGACACACAGAGCTGGCTCATGCAAAAATAAAAAATTCTCTTGTGTGCCCAAGTTGATTTGTGCCTTTGTTATAACTGCAATCCATCTCACCACTTTATTGTTCTGTACATTAAACTGCAATGTTGGCACTGTCATGTGAATATGGGATGTGGTATTTAATTGCAAGAAGACATAGTGAATATGGATGTGGTGTTTCATTGCAAAGAGACTTTGTGGATACAGAGGCAAGTCACATACAGTCTAAGGTACTGTGTATGAAGAGGGAGAGAGTGATAAAGCTAAAGCGAATCTATGCAAAGCAAATAACAATACAGATGTTAATGTGCTATGTTATTAAATGTGAACACAAACACAATGTGGACAATTCCAAGACACTGTTAATATAAACACAGAGATTAACAGTAACTTTGAAGATAGAACAATACGCAGGATAGTGTACATCACATGAAACAAAAAGAGGAACACACAAGACAGGGAGCAGTACATAAAACAGGAACAGAAGAAAAGAATAATCGTGCAACAAATGTAACAGAAACAGGAATCAGCCTACACGGTAAGTTTGAATAGAGGAAGGATAAAAGGGTCAGGTGTAGGATGTGTATGTGTATGATGTACATCTTATGCAAAATACAGCAAATGGACTGTGGCCTTTCTGACTGGAGAGACAATTAACTATTGAGTATAAAATAAATAAAGCATTTAAAAACTCCAGATATTATTCAGATACATGATGCATGAAAGGAATTGTTGTAAATGGGTAAATGTAAATTGGTCTAAATGTTGTATCTATATATATCATTTACAGGGTCCCAGTTAATATGCAGCACCTTACAACTTTGAGTACCTTTAATCTCTCAAAGAACAAAAAGTTTCAACACAATGCTGGTTTACAAAAAAATTGGGTTAAATAGCAGGCTCTTTGTTTAACATTAAAAAGCAGAGTTTTCATGAAAAGATATGATAATATTATTGCACCTCAAATACATCTTTGAATGACTATTAGATTGAACGACTAAGGAAATATTTCTTCACCATCATCTAAAACAGGCATTTTATGTGAAAAGCCTTTATACTGATACTAGAGAAATTGATTAGTATAGTGTGTGAATAGAGACACAGGCAGGCACATTTCTTGCTTTCATGTTCTGTACTAATCACACACTTTGTAATATACCTGTTTTTAGTGTATTTTGTCCTGGAGGCTGCAAGGATATTCCAGAGAAAATCTGGGGTCAGCATGGGCAAGGCTACCGAGATGTAAGTTTTTTTTGCTTAGTGGTCTGAGAACTTATATGGAGATTAAAAAATGTTTAACACATTGTTGTGTCAGGTCCATATTAACTATTATGTAAACATTGAGTAAGATAATCAAGTGGATTAAAGTATTCTTACCAAAGTATCAAAAGTTGAGTATGGCCACAATGGTCATATGCTTTGTACTGTTTCTGCAAACAAAAGTGTGATGACATTTTAATTCTCTTGTACTGACTCTTTCTATAAAGCATAGTTACTCATCCAGAAATACAGTCGATTCCGGTTGATGGGACCACATCGGGACGCGGCCATTTTGGTCCTAATAAGGATAATTTTGGTCCCCGCCTTACAAGACGGAACGTGCTATGTAGCATATTAAATGTTTATTAAACCTTTATTGTGTAATATACACATATAGAGAACATACAAACAAGAACTACTGTTGCTTACGAACTTTATTCATTGAAAAATAAATTTGCAACCAAGTTTTTGAAACAATCTACAACACAATGTACAGGTACTCAGCATGCGAAGCATAATACTGTAAAAAAAAACAAGTTCTTACTAAATTCCAGTCAATGTTTGAAGAACTTATCCAGTGTGATCTGACACGCTTTTGCAGTGGCTAAGTGGCGACTTGTGGCTTCTTTTTTGTAGTAAATGGAAATGTAAGGCAAAGACCTGCAGATGGCAGAAGAGGGCTGGGGAGAAACTCAGGAGTTTCTTCGTGGATATTACATACACGTTCCTTGCTCCAAATAAGCTAATAAAATTACACGTTTTTGATAGGATTTGTTTCGGTACTTTAGGATTTGGTCCGAATAAGTGGCTGGTCCCATTAGCCGGTGGTCCCATTAACCGGAATCTACTGTACTACTAAGGAGGTCGGAATTATGTGACTTGTGCGTCAGAAACAGGGATAAGACACTCTCTTTAGTAATGGTGCTTTTTTTAAATATAGTATGGGCAGTGGGCTGGCAGGGGTCTCTGTAGTAGCATAGGGGTAATATTTTCCAACTGACCTCCCCTTCCCCCAGCCCTGCCTTTAGTCTAAGGCAAGGATGCACAAATCAAGATCTTCACACACACTGTAGAACCAACATATAAATGGACACAATGGGATATAAACATGTAGAAACTTGAATACCTTGCTGATGCACATAACCAAGAGACAATGAGTCAACACAAATTTTTCACACCAGGAAATGCACATTTTAAACACTTTAAATCTTTAAGTAAGTACATACAGCACAGCACTACAAGTAGGAAGTCACTGGGGTCAAATGTCTGTGCTGGGCTCGTTTAGAGTCTCCCTTTTACGTCTCTTCTCAGCAGAGAAAACTGCAACCCCTAAACGTGTCAGTGTGTAACACAGACCGTAATGCAGTTCCTACGTATGCAAGTAGCTAATCCAAATAAATTTTTTTTTCATGAAAATAAATAGAATAAATATATGTAAACAAAGCATCAAGTTTTACATAAATAGCATTTCTGACAATACAAACGCTTTTTAAAGAGCTGTTTATAGCTTAAATGTTATTTAAGCAAACAGACTTTGATCGGACGTTTATCTGTAGTAACATGTCATGTTATTTGTTGACCATCATTAGCGATAGTGCTATTGATTACTGATGATGTGATTTTAATCACTTTACATGTAAATAAAAAAGTTTTGTTGGGTTTTGGGCAGACCTCTGTGCTGTGCAAAGCTGCAGTCCATGCAGGGGTCATATCGGATAGCCAGGGGGGCATGATAAATGTGACCCAGCAGAGTGGCATCACGCTCTACGAGTCAAGCTTTGCCAATGGAATTCTGTCTAAAATGTGAGTGTGTGTTAGTCTATGTCTGCTAAACACAAAAAGCTTTATCCTACATTACACCCAGTAAAACGACCAGCACCAAATAGCTCAGAAAATGTGTTTTCTCTCTCCACAGAGGATCACTGTCAGATAAGAGGCTCCTCTTCAGCAAAGGTAATAACAGTCCTATTGTTTGAGTTTACACATTGCAGTTTACACCAAAAGATATAAATAACACTGCATTCCAGCATTTTAACATCTAAGCCCATCTTTTTTTCCTGATTGCTTACACAAGGTCTCCGCAGTGAGAAATGAACAGAAATCCCATTAACTTGAAATGGAAGCCTAGGGGCAGTTGTACAGTTCCATCTATAATATGTGACTATGTTATGCAAATTTACAGCTGGAAGTGTAAAACTGTATTTAAGGTCTTGGGAGGACAAAGACATGATATAATGTCTTTCCAAAGACGTGTAGTTTTATCTAACTTTATCTAACACTGGATCAGTAAAAATGAAGTGTTTACTAACCATGTGGAATAAGATCCATATGAATATCTTGGCAATGCCTAGCCACAGAACCTTTCTTTAAAAAATGTGTAAGTACTTGCAGCATGGTTTAATGGTTAAGAAGTCTCAGAGTTGAGAATCTGAGTTAACAGAGAGATCGTGAGAACTATCATAATAAAACACATTATTACGCTGAAAATGCTGACATGCCATCCCAGATGCTACTCTGTTCTCTTGTCCAACTCACATTTATCCCTGACACACACAATAAAACCAATATTAATCCAAAGAGGGTGAGTTCAAACGAAGGTACACCAAACAATATGCTTTTGCAGCCAGAATAAAAACAGGCACTGCAAAAACCACTTATGCTGTGAGTTTTTTACCTGACCAAGTATATGATGCCCGGGAAAACTTTTGACTACTTTCATAGTAACACTGTATATAATATTATATATA
>JAUZST010011304.1:0-11985 GCA_034779995.1 Parotocinclus haroldoi | reverse complement strand
CACACACACAAACACACACACACACACACACACACACACACACACACACACACACACACACACACACACACACACAATGTGCACTAGCTCTATTTGACATGCCTGAACTGCTTTCACTGAGTCCAACAGTCTGAGTATTTATTCCTTTGACTATGAACATTCCTAATTTCAAACTTACACAGGGCATGTGCTGAAGTGCAATTTTTGATATTGTGAATATACTGTGTGCTGTGGCCCATGTCCATAGTGAACTGCTGACAGTGACATATTTGTGATGGCTATATAGTGAACAGAGTGTTTTTTTTCTGTTTAGTGTGCACGCTTAAGTAAGTGCACGTAATTGTCCCACGTTTGCAAAGTATGTGATAAGATAACCAATATTACAAAAGTGTATGCCTATGTGTGCATTAGGGTGAAAATGAATATCGACCATATTTTTTGAGCATTCTATTGTTAAATTTTTTTACAATGGAAAATCTGTGATAAGCACTTGCTGTAGCACCCAGAAAGATGAAATTGCTTCTTACTCTATTGGTTGCTCTGTATTGTATTAGATCTCAATAAGCTCTACACTAATACTATTAACAGAGTTGTTTTAACACCGTCAATCAAGCGACTCTTTGTGTTTATTTATTCATTCGATATCAAGTCAGCATCACTGGCTAAATTCATAACACGATCATGGCTAAAAGTGTACTCACTCACACTGGGCCAATTAACAAATATCTTTGGAATGTTGACAGAAACCAGAGTAACAAAAGTAAATCCACATAGACACAGGGAGAATATGCAAAATCTACACAGGTGGATTTCAGGGTTGTATAGTGACTGCGCTAAGGTGAAAACATGATGTTTAAACACCCTTTAGAAAAGAGATATTATGACGATTTTTGTGTTGTTGATACAATGTTATATGGAACAGTTTAAGATGGTAAGGTATGAGAAGTTTCCTCAATATTTCCATATATCTCACTGGCACCCTATTGTGTATGCTAAAATCTCTCTACATCCATGAATGCTAATAGTAATCCATTTGCTTCAGTGCTAGTTTCTGCTATGTCTCACTGCAAACACACTCCACTGTTCCCTAACCAGTACACAATGTTTGATTCTTTTGATTGGTTTACAGTCCCTCAAAGCAGCATGACTAGAACTTCACTGGGTCTGATCCACTAATCCCAGTGCATTAAGTCTTTAAATCATCCTTTCACCCGGCAGTAAACGTCATACAGACTTGCAGAGATGTTCCTGCATGCGAACGTTTAAGTCAAACACCTCACACTCATTGGCTGTCCTGTTCGCGGTGGAAAGCAAGTCTACCTGATGCCCACGGCACCCCCCTCCCCGTCAGGCTCTGCTAGGTTGAGTGGCAGCGTTTCAGAGCTGACTAATCGCATTAGACTAACCTGCTGCTTTGCATTCATTTTTTAACCCCGGGGTTTTGGCTTTGTTCCAAATCCAGCAGCCTCAATTCAGGCTTCAGGTGGAATTTGCCAAACCGAATCAGTTCCGCAGAGTAGATCCATTCTTCCTCAAAGTCCAAGGACCAGGTGTCATGTATTTACAGCATTGTACACCAAGGGAGAAAAAGAAAAATCTCCTCATGCAAATGTCTGGTGTCAGAAACCATTCTGAGTTCTTAAGCAGTGGCGATGCTACAATTTGTGTCCATGTTGATGTTGAAGGATGAATGCCCTGCGATTTAGGAGACACTGTGTGCACATAGGCTTTAGAGTAGGCATTTTAAGCTAAGCTTGTCCTTGGTTTATTCGTTTAAGCCAAAGTTTTGTTTAAAAAAGCAAGAAAACAGAGAAAATAACACATATATGAATCACCCTTATACAGTTTAGATAAATTATCACAAAAGTGGATTAAAACAGTAATTACATTCTTCGTTGAATTTAAAAGCATGATGTATCCTTCATTCGAAATATTCACAAAGATGACCAATACAGTTTTCCAGTGTATAAAATGGAATCAAGCCAAAATGGGAAACAGGACAAGAGGCGATTTGATAAAGAACAATAGAAACTGAGGTCATGTGACGGCGGTGGTTGTATAGGCGCTTCTTCCAATAGGCAGAGAGGATTCTGGGTATCACACCTGCAGCTTGGGTATCCAGATTGAGTCAATAGGACTTCTAAATGCTCCAACTGATGCAAAGTTATGAAGGTTTACTGTAAGGGTCAGGAGGGTTTGGTTTAGGGGCAGGGATAATGATTGTGGCTTTAATTACGACTTCATTCACAGGTAATCCTATGTTAGAATCTCTACAAATTCTACAATGCTGACATCACTCCTTCCGTCTTCACTCCTCTCCTTCCAAATCTCATGAGCATTGCGGTCGAGGACAGGGTTTTTAACAACCCCGACAATTACTTACATCGGAATCCTAATGAAGACCTGACAATTGAATTAGACTAGGTAAATTTTCAATTGAATTTCATCCTGTGACATTTTGGTCTTGCTCCAAACTCTGCATTTGGGTTGATGGTAGTCTAATGATCATTGATAACTTCCAGCAATCCTTCATACTCTGTAGAATCTCCATGAATTTTTGAGTGAAACTTCTGTGTGATTATTCTTCACAGGTAGATCTCTCTCTTGGATCCCTGGCTGGAAGGAGTGGTCGCTGCCGTTTGGCTCAGTGGGATCTCCTCCATCGCACACTCCTTTGCCCCTTCACCACCTGCAGAGTAGGCACTAGTGTAAGGGGCCATAAAGCGGATGCCAGGCATCTTGCTGGCCCCACCTCCAAGCTCCTCACCCATGGGTTTAGGGCTTCCATTGGCCATCAGTGGCTCCTGAGGCTCCCGCTCCTGATAAGGCACAAAGGTTGAGAGTTTTGATCCACTCTTGGTGAGCTTGGCATTGCGGTTTGGCGATGGCATCCAGCATGAATCCGAATGGCCAAACTCGCTGCACTCACGCGTACAGTTCCCTGTCATCGCCACGTCAGGAAGTGATCTCAAGTCTGCAAGAAAACAGAAAATAATCCCAAACTTAGCTTCAATGCTCACACTCCATTGGCATTTATTGCACACAGCTATGACAACTTAGTGATACTACGTGATATACACAGATAAGGATCACACATTGCACAACTTTTAGTCCCACTCTCTCACAACATGAACAGCAGAACTGTGAGATCTGATCTGAGAAGCCTTATTATGCTCATTAATGTCACACAATAAATTAAGTCTTTGAATAAAGTCATTTTGCAAGTACGTTTGCAACTAAGTGTTCCTCACTTGTGTAGTCATGGATGCTTGAGTCTATGAAGGATGGAGTAAGAATAACTGAGGAAGGCGGGAGTTTCGGATGGCTTTCCAATGGACAGTCACTGAAGCCTCCATCTCTCCTTTTTGTCTTTACGTCAGAGGTAGGTGAGGGTACAAATACATACGTTTGATGGGCATACAACATGTAGTCAACAGATCAGACAAAAAGTGACAAGATTGCAGTTTTTAGAACACTGTGTATAGGGACTTCTTAAGCCCATATTTCAGGGTATGTACACTGAAAGTATGTGGTAATTGGTTCAAACAAAATAATTCAATTGTATTGCATTGACAGTGACTAATGCTACCCTAAACCATCTAATGTGAGGTTGCTGAGGATAACCACCATTATGAAATATAATTCCACACAAGTAGCCCCATAACAACAGATCTTCACACTAAACAAACAAAAACAAATAAATAAAAAGAAACAAATGGATGAGAGGAAATTATGTCATTTCACCAGCTTATATCACTTAAACATAACTTCATATTTTCTACTAGTGGTGTCTATGTAAACAGAACTATGTAAAAAATGCATTATAATTATTGTAGTTATCTGGGAGCTCTTGGGGAGGGGGGTACTCCCAAATTAGTTCCTAGAACTGTCTGGTGCAAAAGCACCTAGTGAAGGCATTTCCACTTACATAATACAGAATGTGTGTCTAATTAATGCATCACCTACACCTATACCTATACCTACATCCTAAACTTAACCTAGGTAGGCTAATGTAAATATTTAGTTTTTGTTGCTTTTCTAAAGAAGATTATATTTTACATATATAATAAATACAATAAAACAGCTACTTATGGGTTACAGCCTGTTGTCCCCACAAGATGACAAAAATAGCATATCCTACTGTCTTTGCAGGGACATTTGGTCTTGAGGATGGTATATGAGCTTGACCCACGCATGTCCACACACAAACATGCAGACACACATGCACACTATAAGGTGGAAGCCTAAAATATCAGCTTGATCTAATAGGTCAAACTTTCTGTGCAGAGAAATCTGAATGTGGTAACCTTTCCACTGACTGTGACATAATATCAGCACACTGTAGAGACTTGTGGGGAAATATTAATTTTAATATCTCTCTCTCCTTCACATTCACACACACACACACCCACACACAGCACACACACACACACACACACACACACACACCACATATCCCCTGCAAAAAACACACATAATATCACTGATTTTCATTACAATGTGTCATATCGTAAGATGCCTTTGACCAAATTCTTTGCACTGATTTGGTTACATTTGGTGTGTTTTACGGCATGTAATTGCTAGGTTTACCCCCACTACTCTCCCACCATTTTCCCTAGGTGTGTGACACAGAAAATCCTAATCAGGTTTGAGTGGTAACTAAAAATAAATGAATTGATTAAAGCTTTGGGATTTGTTCGGGTGTTCTTTTAAGTGAAGTACATTACGTTGTAGTGTAAAAGAAATATAGATGTATAGATTTTATTATTGCTGTATTAACATGTTTTATTACTGTGTGCAGTGAGTGAGATTTTATGCAGTGAGTGAGAGTTTATTTCTTATATTGCATCTTATTATTGGTCTCATTGCAGACTGCTAAGATTAACCCAACCTGAGCACTCAATGTACATACTAGTAGATAATTTCAGTGAAAAGTGTGCTATGGGACCTTCATTTTATTGTTTTTATTACTGTAATATATAAAATTACAGTATGAGGTTTTCTTTTTAAATATATTGAGGTAATGTTGCAAGCTGCCAGATGTCATAATGGGCTTTATAGCAGCTGAGCACATTGGAGAGATAACTGCTCCCATTTTCCTTCTTTCTTTCCTTTGTTACATTATTTCTTACTTTTGTTCATCCCTTTTTCACGACTTCTATACGGTCTATTGCTCACCTTTTCTATCCACCTTTCCTCCCTACCTTTATTTTTTCCTCTATTCATTTCTTCCATTCACCTGTCCTTACCAGTTTCTTTCTTCATTCCATCCTTCATGTCTATCTGTTCCATTTTCTATTTTCCCTCCTCCTATTTTTTTTTCAGTTTACATTTTTACTTCCATTTTCTCTTCTCTTTATCATCATTCCCTTACTCTGTCTCTGTTATTTATTTAAATTATTTCAATAATTTTAAACTTATTTTATCCTATATTTGTTTTTTTTATTATGTTCTCCTTTCCACTCTCCATTCCTTCTTCCAACATTCATTTTTTACCTTCCTTCCTTAAATTACAGTATTGTGGTTTTGAAAGCGTTTATAGTCACACAATTGTATTTTAAAATGTGTTTGGCGTTGTTGCATAGCTCCAGTAAACCATGTGTATTACCAGGCTTGATACTTGTGTCCAGTTACTGTCTATGAGGTGTTATGTAAGGATACTTTGCTTTTCTCCCACCTCTCGACAAAGTGGCACTAGATGGACTGGCTACTCTAAACTAACCATAATTGTGCTTGTTGAGAAAATGTTCAAAGTGTTGATGTCCTGTGATCAACTCGTGTCTGTGTTTTGTGGCTGGTGTTTTCCTTTATGCACCAGGATAGACAGTTAGTAAAGATGCATGAACTAATCAAATAATAATTATTTCTGTCCTCTGTCACTGTCAATTTCTTGCATGCGCGTTGTTTTTTATTTGTTTTTGTTTTTTTAATGGTGTGCATATCTAGATGTTTCTGTAATGTTGTGTCCCATAAGCAATGCTTTGTGAACAACACCATACGGATTCAATTTATTATTCCATTTTCTAGCACCTCACAACCTGACATACCGTTATATGTAATGTAATGAAGCTTTATGAAAGTTTCTACCTTTTTATCCAGGAAAGGAAGAAAGACACATAAGACACAGGCCAGACACAAGTGTATGTGTGTGTGTGTGTGTGTGTTTCTTTTCATCTTTTTCATACGCAGAGGAATATTCAATACTGGCATACCCGCCTTTCTTTTATCTCTCCTTCAAACAAGCTCAACTCAGGAGTTCAGAGGACAGAAATGGATTCAGGCAGACAGAAAGACAGGCGGACAGACAATGGAAATCATTTGTCATTTGAGCTAGGACTTTTATAATGACCGTATATATTGTCAACACTATGCTATACAGATAATTACAATGCAAAAAAAACCTGTGAAGTTAACCTAGAATTTCACTGTATACGCATAAACACAATGGGGTATGAACAATAATAACAATATACAAAAATAATCTACAAAATGGTGCTGCAGCCCTGACAAAAAGTGGACCACCCTGAAGTTTCTTATTTTCCAATAGCTGCACACCCTGGAGTGCTTTATTACAGAGCTGTTACGGCAATCTGCCAACAATTGCGCATTGTTCTTTCTTAGAGCAACATGTCACCATTTATGTCCATTTATGCCCACATTCAATGTTGCTGCATGCCTGCAATACAAGTAGTTTTTGTATTATTAATAATCATAGAACATGTGCAGTGGAGGAAATAATTATTTGATCCCTTGCTGATTCTGTAAGTTTGCCCACTTACAAAGATATGAAAAGTATATAATTTTAAGGTTAGGTTTATTTTAACAGTGAGAGAGAATATCTAAAAGAAAATCCAGAAAATTAAATTGTATAAAATATATAATTGTATTTGCATTTAGCAGAGAGAAATAAGTTTTAGATCCCTCTAGCAATGAAGACTTAATACTTGGTGGCAAAATCCTTTTTGCAGATCACCTCTAAATCATTATGATATTGAGGCTGTCGCTTGGCAACTCGGACCTTCGGCTCTCCCCATAAGTTTTCTATGGGATTTAGGTCTGGAGATTGGCTAGGCCGCTCCATGAACTTAATGTGCTTCTTTTTCTTTTTCTCTTTGGTGCCTTGGTTGTATGTTTTTGGGTCATTGTCTTGCTGGAAGACTTAGCCACAACCCATTATTAATGTCCTGGTGGAGATAAGGAGGTTGTCACTCAGGATTTGACAGTACATGTCTCCATCCAATCTCCCACTGATGTGGTGAAGTAGTGTCATGTGCATGTACATGTGCCCTTAGCACAGAAACACCCCCAAAACATGTTTTCACCTCCATGCTTGACAGTGGGGACGGTGTTCTTTGGGTCATAGTCAGCACTTCAGTTATTCTCAGAATTATCCAGGTGTTCATTGGCAAACTTCAGACAGGGCTGCACATCTGCCTTTTTGAGCAGGGGGACTTTACGGGCACTGCAGAATTTGAATACATTAATGTGTTGCCAGTGTTTTTTTTTTGTGACTGTGGTCCCAGCTGCCTTAAGATCATTAACAAGTTCCCCCGTGTAGTTTTAGTTTGATTTCTCACATTCCTCATGATCGAGGTCGATCGACAGTCATTTTGTATTACTTCCATTTTCTTACAATGGCACAAACAGTTGTCTCCTTCTCACCCAGCGTCTTACTTATGGTTTTGCAGCCCATTCCAGCCGTGTGCAGGTCTATGATCTTGGAGAGGTTAAAGTCTGACTGATTAATTGAGTCTGTGGACAGGTGTCTTTTATACAAGGTGCTAATTTAAGTCATCTTTGTAAGTGGGCAAACTTACAAAATCAGAAAGTGATCAAATTATTATTTTCTCCACTGTACATACACTCTATGTGTTTAATTATAAAGTTTTGCTTCTGTCTTGGCTGTAACACATTTTAGTCTATTTACAATCATACTCTTGCGCATTCCTGGCCATAGTACAAACATTCAATATTTCTGCTTTATTTTAGGTCTTAATAAAACAATACATTCTAACCCTGGGAGCTCAGATGATGCAGTGACAATTTGCCAGCTCACCACCGGTGCTTAATTTGTGCCTCATTGTGCCAGTACCTCTTATACCTATTATTAACTTATTTTGGAGATTTCAACACATCTGCATAATAAGGAATTTTTTTTATATGAATAACTATTTGGTACTGGTATTTAGGACCTTTCTGAATTTCTATTAATGTGTCATGATCATTAATGCATTAATAATTGAACTAAACTGACTTTATTTCATACCATACCATTATAAAGTATGCATAGAAAATATAACATACAGTATCACTGTAAGGAGCCAATATATCTCCCCTAGCAACCTCATAGCCATTGTTCAATATATACAGCCACATCAGCACATCCCATAATAGTTTGAGGTGTGAAACCACTAGGGAACCACCCCCGGTTGCCTTGGGTGACAGGTGTGAAGGATAGTGACAGCAAAACCAGGTCTAAGGTTTGACAGTTAGCAAAATCATCCCTGATATCCAACGATCCCATGAGTGTGAGAGAGTGGGTACTTATCTGACAGGCTGAGCCGATGAAGCCCAGCCTTCTCCTTTCGCCCCCTTAATCATAAACCCTAATTATTTTATTTTATTTTATTTCATCACATCTGTAATCTTTAAACTTTATTGTGCCCTCTGTCAGTTAATGTACAAAAACCTTCTAGCGCTAATTAGGCTGAATAAAATATCTTCAATTAAGCAAGTTACTTTCTGTAAGGGTAAATTAAATTATCCATCTTTTAAATAATGGACACTGATTTATAAAAAAAAGAAGCAAAGGAGAAAAGTACAAGGAAAAGAAAAAGTAGAGACAATGAGATATGAGGATGGGAAGCGAAACGACTGAAGCAAAAATAGGATTTTTTTAATTCATGAGGAAGGTTGAGAGTGAGTAAAGGGACATGAAGAGGGGTCACTGAGCGGGGCAGAAGAGCTTTTCAAATTAGCAGCATAATGCTAGAGGAACAGTCAAAATTATGCAAAATTAGTAAAGTTTGCTAATTTGCAGAAATGTTTTTTTTGTTGTTGTTTTCTGCAAAAGGTAGTTTTCTTACTACTATCAGCAAATCATTTAAGTTGACCAAAGATGTCCAAGCTTTCGCATAGTAAGTATGCATGCAAGTGGTGAATCCAGAAGATTCTGGCAACATTAGCAGCTTCTATTTAATTATAATTCACATTAATAATAATTGATTTAGGAAAAAAGTCTTAATGATTAATATAATCATCTTACAACTAGAGTGGTGATAATCATCAAATGCCTCCATATAGAGTAAAATTAAATCTTGTACCTTGTTTGAAGTTTTAAATAATGAATATTCATTTAACTACTTTCATTAGTTCATATTAAAAATGTCAATGTGCTTCCGGTACAGGGGTGGGCTGTTTAACATCCATCAACATTTGTTTGCTTTAACAGCCAAGGCCTTAAGACTTATAATAGGAAATACAAATGAGGAGCAGGGAGGAAAGAGCCTTTTAGAAGGAGGCCATATTCACTTAGGGGTGTATTGACTTTTGTGAGCTTCTCAACCATTCAAAGGGTAAGGTCGAAACTAAATGTTGCATAATATGTCATGGCAAATGTACCTATTATTGTATTTTCTGAAATGTGTTAGCAATTTACTTTGAAAATCCCGTTTAAGGTAAAACATTATACAAGACAGAGTCAACTTTAGGAAGAGCAGTGCTAATGCTAAGCACAGGCTAGGATTAAAATGAAAAAAATCCATTAATTTATCGACCAGTGTTGCAATAAATGCAGTTAATTTGCTTTCAATCAGCATAATCGTTATATCTTGATTATGGAAAATCTCCTGTAATGCAAAATAATATGATCAACATATGACATATTATCTAATTAGCATTCCCTGCTTTTCCATAACAGCATTAGTGAGGTCTGGCACCAATGATGAACAATACGGCCTGGCATTTACTCAGTGTATACACTCATCCATAACGTCCTAATGTCTTGCATGCCAAGGTGTTGTGTATCTCAGTTATGCTTTTCAACTTCAAACTCAGCGAAGTACACTGTATAGTCAAACATTTCTGGACACCCTCAAATTACACCTACAAACAATGTCATTTGAATGATTAGAACACTATTTGCTGCTGCAACAGACTTTACTTTTCTGAGAGGCTAGCCATTTAATTTACAAATGGATTTACAGTGAGTCTGGGTACAGATCTTGAACAATATACCCTTGCTAACAGTTGACATTCCAATAATCTAATTCTAATTACGTTTGCTGATAGTGCCAATGTGTGGCAGTTTAACATGCTTCTGTTCACCCTAAATATGTCACTTGCCACTCAATCACAATAATTAAGTTTGTATCTCATTTGCATAATCAAACAACTTTTCAATTGCTTTTCTGATGACCTTGTTTAATGATATAAAATCAAATGCTTCTTTTAGAACTGCTTCATATTCATATTAATATGTTTGTGGTCAAGATGTAAGTGTCTTACTAGTATTCTGAGTCTTCACTGAGGTCTTCAGTTCAGTGAGGTCTATGGAGATGCCACACCAAGAACCCATACAGCTCCAACCGAACAACCCAAAAAATGGTGCATTCACTGTACAACCAAGGATGCAATGTTTACTCCAAAAACACAGCTGGCTTATTCTGTCAGCTTGTGAGTCTTAGGGCATTGCAGCTGAGCTGCTGTTGCTCCTAGTCATTTTAATAAACAGATGAACTGGGCAGGTCTGGAAGGGCTGAGTGACATGTTGGAATGTGTCATCTCATGACAGTTGCCTTTTTGAAAGTCACTTAGCACTTTAATACAGCCTATTCTACTTTCAGTGTTTGCCTATGGAATTTATATGACTCTATTATCTAGTCGATATGACTTTTATCCTCTTATACACTTGCATGTAACATATTAAAAATATAAACCATACATTTCTGGATTCTGTATAGAAAAACAGTGGCAGTAATAGGTTATAGAGATAAACAATCAACTCTCAATGTGACACATTTATAGGTGTCCAACTTTGATTCAGAACCTGGCTTCTAGATCTAGTGAAAAGCCCTCTTAGAAAAACATAGTTCTAATAGTGGTGCAGCAACAAAAGTAAAGGGCATACTCCATACTAAAATCTACAACACTGAACGTTTGTCTGTAGTGTTTGGTGTGTGTGGCTGAAACTAATAAATTTGCTAATAGCAAGGGTATGTGTTTTCTTATTCTTTTATTAATTTTTTATTATTTATAACGTTTATGGTAGAATCAGAAGTGGACGTGTTGTGATGTTTTGTAGGTTTTCAACAATGCCTTCATCTTAACCGTCTGCTTGCATCGCTGTTTGAATGACAGGTTTAAGATAAGCCTCTGTCTTTTGTTCACACATGCTGCATTGCTTATCAGACCTCACAGAGTGAAGCTGGCCTGACACACTCTTACACACACTCGATCTCCAACTAATGACCTGTGAAAACAGCATCCAGACAAGAGCTCACGACTGAACACTTGAGTCCGTCGTGCTTCCTTTGGGAGAAAGTGAAAGCTTTTTTTTATTTCTGCCAGTCTCCCTTTTTACCTTCCTGCCTGTAATGGTTTAAAATCTGGAAGAGACAGTGTTTGTTCAAATATGGCCACCATTTGCACAGTTCAACCCCTGCCATGCTGTGAACTTTCCGACTTAGCAAACTTTACAAAAAACCTATCTCATTAACATGTAGCATGAGGAAAATTAGATCTACACAACAGATTCAGAATGTGGAATATATAAAGAATATGTACTGCTCTTATATAATATACTTCAAAACGATTTTTGTGAGCAGTTTATTATATAGAAATGTGTCACATAGGAATGTACACTCTATAATGGGTATTATATAAGAATGTGTAGAATACACTTCATATATACAAATATCAAAGTTAATACGATATATTGTTAAAGTTAACACGACAATGGTATTGTGTTATATGTATACCGTTTTA
>JAUZST010011303.1:0-11985 GCA_034779995.1 Parotocinclus haroldoi | reverse complement strand
CTCTCTCTCTCTCTCTCTCTCTCTCTCGCTCTCTCTCTCTCTATATATATATATATATATATATATATATATATATAATAAATGAATCTATAAATACACAAACAAATATATACATTTCAAAATGTACTTTGATTTGACCTGCTTTTTTTTTTTTGCACGCTGGCCAGGAAGATGCAGAGTCAGAGATTAGTTGGGGGTTAGTAGGAGGGGCCCGAGGGAAGCAACTGGACATTCACAGGGCACATTGCCACTTTGGAGACGAACCTAAAGCATGTTTTTGGAATGCAGGAGGTACCGGAGTACCCCGGGCCAAACTCATACAGGTAACGAGCAGGTCAGAATCTCTGGACACAACCACAAATCTGTGAATTGTTTTTGGTGTTGCAAAAGAAAAAAAAAAGTAAAAGAAAAAATCCTACGGTGTCAGAATAAACTTTTCAGTTTTGTCGGGTTGATTTGGTTGGCATACCTGTAACCTTGGAAACCTTGGAAAGATGCAGACGAAAAAGCAACCCAGCTGAACGGCTAGTGCGTGATGTGATTTGAAGCTTCCTGCTGAGCGTCCCCTTTAATAGATGTCCTGTTTTTTTGGGTAAAGAATATGATTCAAAAACAGATTTTCCTGACGTAGCGGATCCTCAGCGCAGGTGTTAGGAGCACGAGCAGATTCCTGAACATCATCAAAGCGTGCTTAAGCAAACTCCCAACACGTTAAAAAAAAAGCAGAAGAGCTCGTGCTTTAGATCTCCACTTTTCTCCGCTTTATCTGCTCTTTCCTTATGTCACCCGAGCCGAGGAGGAGATAAAGAGGTGCAGCATCACAGGTGAACCCCTCTTTCGGATGCATGTTTAAAAGCGGCCGGATAAAGCCTCGCCTCGAACCTGTTTTCAAGGACCAGATGAATCTGCCCGACTTTTTTTTCCGAGCGTGGAAGGCCAAAAAGAGGGGATAAGCTGTGATTCTGTCATTTTTTCGGTTTCCTCTCGGTGGCCTCGTCTCAGAGCTGACCTTAATCTCCGTGAAACACACACCATCCGCACCTGAGCAGAGCCGATCCGGGCTGAGCAGGGCCGAGCCCTCACAATGGATTCAGCCTGTTATGCATGAAGCGTTTCTCATCTCAGGATGCAGCCTGTCTTATCCGAACGCAATGCCTTTCCTCCTGGCTGGCTGGGTTTCGGTTTGGAAACCTGTTAGGGATGCAATCGATGCCGTTTGGTCATATTTATCGCTTAAAACAAGACGCAACCCCATGTCGGGAAAAAATAAAGGCCTAAATAAATGAATTCTATTTTTAACATTTACTTAGTGAGCCAAACAAGCATAAATCGAGCAGCTGTGTACCAAATTGCTAGGTGCGCACCCCAAACCCCCCCCCATGAGTGCACTACGTACTCCAGAGTGAGATACATAGTGCACTGTGTGTTCAGTAAAGGGTGATCTGCTCTGTTTTTGCTTTGTAGATGCTTAACTGTAGAGTTCTTGCGCCCTCTCTCACAACCCTCACATACAGCAGGCACCATATAAAAAGTCTTCATTAAGCACGCATTGATCTTTGAATCTTACTAGGGGTCACTTTGTATTTAGCATCAGACTTTGTCTTTAACACCAAAATGATGTTTGAGGTCGGGACCTTGGTGCTTGAGACCCAAGCACCAGACATCTCCGCCGGGCCTACTGAAATTCTCTGTTCCCACCGACCCCCAGATCTGCGCTTTTAGCTCATTGGACCTTTCTCATTATTATATTTTGCGCGTTTAGCAAACTGTCTGACTAAATAAGCAAGTGTTGAGCTTAAACTCAAAGAGTTCTGTTGGCTAATAATAAGGCGAATCCACAGTTGGGTGTTGGCTCTGGGGAAAAGCTCTGACCCCTGCTGTATTTGTTATTATTTTTGTTATTGATAATAAACCCGCTTCCTTTGATCAGAACCTGTTGGATTGTAAGGGTAGTGAGGGGAAGAAGGGGGGGGGGTGGGGCGAGTCCATTGATTTGTGGGTAGCCTTATTTAACCGGCAGCCAATAAAGCGGAGCGATCACACTTTCTACTGCTAGCGAAAACTGGAGCTGCTGCAATCTGGACCGAACGAAGCTTACGTAAGCACTTAGTGCTTAGGAACCTTTAAAAAAGCACTGCGTTACCAGAGCAAAACCCAGAGCTAATAAAAGCATGAACTACTTTCTCAGCATCTGCCGTATTTCTTCGTTTGGGAAGGAGCTTGATGGAGCGCTAAATAACAGTCTGCACCTGTTCAACCTCTTGTTCATGCAAACATCTAATCGGCCAATCGCACGGCAGAGACTCATAGCATTTAGGCACGATCAGGACGAGCTGCCGAATCAAACCGAGCATCAGAAGGGGGAAGGTAAGGTGCTTTGTAGTGGCTTTGAACATGGCATTTCAGGAACTCCTGATCTACTGGGATTTTCGCCCACAGCGCCACCTCTAGGCATTGTGTCTATGCTCCGGCGTTCCATCGGATTCCAGATTCCGGACAGGACCTAAAGGCGTCATGTTGCAGACCGCCCCCTCTGCTGGTATGTTTATGTTTATGCCTGACCACCTTTGTTGCCGTTAATAAATATTCCATTGTTTACGATCCATTGTTGTTTGCTGTCTGTGGGTTTTGCATCTTGGGCTCCGGTCCAAATCTCGTGGGGATCCTGGGGATTTGGTTGGACCAGGAATGGTCTTGCGAGATCCCCAGATCAGCCACGTAACAGGAAATATATCAAAAAGAAAACATCCAGTGAGGGGCTGGCTGAAAATCCCTCGTTTATACCAAATGAAATGTTACAGTAAGCCGACCGAGAAGCAGCGCAGAAGAGAATCTCTGAACAAACAGCACGTCCAACATTGAAGCAGATGGGCTGCAACAGCATAAGGCCACACTTCCCGACAGCTAACTCCAGGTAACCGAGGCTACAGTTCACCCAAGCTCAGCGAAGCTGGAAAAACGTCGCCTGCTCCGAAGGTAAGCAAGGTGTGCCTAATAAAGCGTCGCCTAGCACTGGAAGGTGCCGATGAGGCGGAGGAGACGCTGGTGAGAACATATCCCTCGAAGATACCGGCCGGCGTGCTCGCAAAGTCCGCGTGTAGCGGGAGACAAAGGAAGCGCAGACGCCGTAACCCACGCCGTGCTGAACGGGAACTTGACTGTTGCGCGATCGTCGCTGAAATCAATCAAATTTGTTTGGAGGCAGTGAATTGAGTTGCCTGACTGAGTCACGATGCCCTTCTGCGCTGAAGAATGGATCATATTTGTATGTAGTAATTCTCATTCCCGCTTCCCATCTGCTGCTATGAGATGTGTCATCATGTTGCTGTCGTCTTCCTTCAGCCCTCAGGGACAGGATGAACCCGGGCAGACAGCGGCGAGAGCATCTAGTGATAAAGAGCGCAGGAAAATAGCTAGGAGGTTTTCTTTTTGGGCCACACACACACACATACACGAGAATACACACATCCTGTCTCCACATTAAATAAGAGAGAGGCGAGGACAGAGCCAGTGGCCTGAGGTGAAGGTCACAGACTGTAATAAGACGCCACTTCTCGATAACGACCTTCGCAAACCTCAATTTTTGCCAGCCGAGGAGACGGAGAATGAGATGTGGATGGGCAGAAAGAGCCAAAACTAGAGATCTGGAGTGTTACACACACACACACACACACACACACACACATCCATACAGATGGACGTTTATATCTGATCCCAGCTGGAAACAGAGCCTGCAGAGTCTCACTTAAGCAGCCGGGGAGGGATTGGTGGGCGCAGATGGTTCATACGGCTCGTCTAGACCGCTGTCTGGTGCCTCCATGACTCCATGAATGTGATTTTCACTCCGCTAATGGGGCAGCGGAGAAAAACGGCCTTCAAGCAAGCCTCGATAATATCCGATGTCTGATTTGGACGTCACGCGTAGCTGGATCCTAATAAAAACAAAAATGGCACGCGGATTTCCTCCCCAAGAGGCCCGGGCGTCCCGGGCCGCGCCACAATCACGCAACGAAATGAAACCGTAACACGATTCGGCTCTTGCCGCCGCCTTCGTCAGGCGTCGCCGGTAAAACGGCCCCTAACGAAGCCTAAACGTCTGAATGAGAAGCGTCTGATTGAAACTTCACGCTGGGACAGGACGCAGCGGGGAAATGGAACACGCCTTCCCCTGGCCGTTTAAAACTCTGTGATGCGTGTGAGGCCGCACGCCGCCTCTGTGCCGTAAACGAAAGGAGATGAAACTGCAACATTAGACGCTCTTACGCAACAGTTGTGGCTAAATGACTCGGTTTGATGATTTTCCAAAGGCGGGCGTTACCCAACCTGGAGGGATCGGCGCTAAATATGACATTTGTGCAAAATGAACGTTCATTAAACGTTACAGCGCCGTCCTCGAAGGCTTATGTAGCGGGGGTAAAAGGGGTAAAAGTGTTTTTGATCTCTTACCTTTTCCAAATCAAAGATTTGTCTAATAAACATCCGTCCATCCATGATCCTCCGCTTAATCCACACGGGGTCACGCAAGGGCAGAAAAAAACTCTAGACGGGGCACCAATCCATTGCACACAGTCACACCAAGGGCCACTTGAGAGACACCAGTTAACCAATTAACACACGTCTTTGGACCGGACCCGGAGTAAACCCACGCAGACACGGGGAGGACATGCCGCACATTCCCAAAAAGGCTGGGGCTTTGCCATTTCTGTTCACCACCCATTCCGTTTTGGGGACAGGTCAGGACTACAGGTGGGCCAGTCCGGTAGGCGAACCCTCTTCGTCCACAGCCATGCCTTCATAACACGGGCAGCATGTGGTTTTGTTTTGTCTTTTGTCTTGTCGAAAAATGCATGGACGTCTCCGGGAGAGATGAAGGCAGCTCTAGAACCTCGGTGGACTTTTCTGCGTTGAGAAGCATCACTCGATTGGTCGGAGCAGCGCTGGGGGTGGAACTGGGCTCTGACGGGATTGTCATCGCTGCCATACATCGCTGATTGGTAAGAGTCACATTAGCATGGAGAAATGCTGCCCACCCTGAAGTCCAGTGGTGGATCCACAATGGGCTGTGGCAACACCTGGTGGAGATCTTATTGTCTGGTGATTGCTGAGGTAGCCATGAAAGGTTCCTGGTGATGAGTTGCTAGGATGACTTAGGAACGGTCTCCTCCGTTGCTATTTTGAACGACGAACCATCTCCAGACGTCGGAGGACAGGACGTGACAGGACGTGATTCCGCCATCCACTTGTGCTCTCCTTATTGCAGAGTTTCTGCTGTGAATAATTTAAGAACCCCTTTACGAAGAGGACGCACTTTTAAATGAAGCTCCGCATCCGTAAGTCGTAAAACAAAGCACGCACTATAAACCAGGGATCGTTAGCCATGCCACGTCGCAGGAGCAGCACTTTAAACCTTTGCAGGTGTTCATTAAGTGTAATAACGACGCCTAAGCCTCTAATGACCCGGTCCAGCTCGGCCAAACGGAAAGCGTTTTTGCTTTTTTACGCTTTCCGAAGAAAGAGCTCTGAGCTGGTCTTTAGGCTCCGAGATGAGGAACGAAGACGTGGAGTTTATTAACTTTCGAGTATTTCGCAGCCATAGACGTTACTGTTATGCTTTTAACACACCCTCGTCGCCTCCTCCTCACCATCTCCCTCTTCAATTAGAGCTGAATGACTTTATGGGCTGGAGTGAAGGCTGTTAGATGAGCCCCAGGAGGCATGAGGGGTTTAGCGAACACGCAGTTGGTGTCAGGAACAGACGTTCTCCAGAAGGCGTCAAGATTTGATAGAATAACATCCCAGAAACGGAGGAATCGGACTAGTTATTAAAAGGAGAAGCAATTAAATACTGAGCATTTCAAAATCTATTCGAATGTGCTCCATTTAAGCCCATATGGCAGTGTAGTTAGAGTCTCTAGAATGTTTGTGAACCCTTTATAATGACCCGAGTCCTAATAATGCCAAAAATCAAAAGCTAAACGAGGGAATACAGTCATTTCCTTCTTACATTCGCTTTGGCTTTTATTTTACGAATGGGTAGAGAATCTGCATTTTATGAAAAACGAGTGGGAAAATGATTGTAATGGTCACAAGCAATGAGGGGAGATTTCGATATTTCTGCCTCTACAGAGCTTAAAATCGTTAAACGGTTCAGAATCTGGAGGAGTTTCAGTCCTAAAAAGCCTAAACCGAAGAGGGGTGATCTCTCTGTGCTCCCTCAGAACTGTCATTGGTCAGTATCTGATAGGAGCACGTGGGTAAGGGATTACTTTATCCAACCTTTATCAAGCTTTACAATCCAGAGTCACGTTCATAAATACCGCTTAAAACCTTACCGTACAAAAAACAAGCCTCGTGTTATAACCACGCCCACAAGCGCCGCCCACTCCTCTGGGCTGGGAGGCATCTAGGATGGACGGTCACCATGGAAACAGCGACTGTGCTCAGACCGAGCAGGATTACAGTTCTCGGCCAGCGTGTGAAAGAACATAAAGGAGCATCCAGACTGATGCTCGGAACGAGTCCAAAAGCCACGGGTCGGGTCCGGACCCTTGGTGAAGGCCTTTTACACTTCTGCGATGCAGCATTAATGCAGGAAGATACACCGAGATTTTAGAACGACACAAGCCACTTAAGTACAACCTCTTTTCCATGCATTTTTCAACAAGACAATAAACAGCACAAAACCACATGCTGCGCATTTTACAATACAATACAACGGCACGGCTGTGGAAGAAGAGGGTACGAGTGCTGGACTGGCCCGCCCGCCGTCCCGACCTGTCCCCAGCAGAGAACGAGTGGAGAAGTTTTGAAATGCGAAAAATAAAAAAAAAATGACGTCAACAAACGCATTAAAAAAAAAAACCTTACAAATATTTGATCTGCTAAAGGGGGGCACTGCAGATAAAGTTTGCTCCCAATTTGAACCCCGTCTCTCTCGCTGCTTCCTGATTCCTCCTAGTCTTTTATTTCCAAGCTCCGAGATCAATCCGGTCCTCTGCTTCATCGCAGTCCTCTTAAAAAGCCTCCTGTTTGCTAAGTCAGCGCCTCTTTAAAGCCTCACGGTTCTACTCTTATTGCTTTGCTAATTTGTTTTTGCATTGCAGAAGGAAGTACGATGATGATACTCCAGTGATCCCGGTCATACGCATGAATAATTATTGAGTTCCGAGTTCCTGTATGTGGATCTCATGACCCCGGAGCTTCTCATTAACCCGAGGGCGAAGAACAATAACCCAACGATGGAAAATAATTAGAGGAAAGTGCACACGCAGGAAACGTTTCAAACGCGCAACGTTTATTTATAGAAACTCCCTCGCAGTCGGCCTGAGCCCGGTACCGCGGCTTTGATTCGAATTTAATTTGCGCCCGACGATCACGACGGCGCGGCGTAATACGGTTCTGTAAACACTTT
Organism: Parotocinclus haroldoi; assembly: GCA_034779995.1. NCBI lineage: Eukaryota > Metazoa > Chordata > Actinopteri > Siluriformes > Loricariidae > Parotocinclus > Parotocinclus haroldoi. The sequence goes on along the minus strand of JAUZST010011303.1, from coordinate 4,574 downwards.
CCAGCTGCACTTGTAATTAGCTAACGAAGCAGTTCATCAAGGCCGATAACGCTGTTACACCGTCAGATTAAACAGCCCCCTCCTAAGGCCGTGCTCGTATCGTCTTACGTCCAAACCGTACCCGGCAGCCCGAGGAGACGCCCACGCAGGAGCGACAGCGGCCCGCCCCGTGAGACGGCTCGCATTATTCTTTATTCTTTATCCGTACTTACCTGAAGTGGCACGGCTTTATTATCGATCGTCTAACTGACATGAAGCTAGCAGGGCCCGATGAGGAACAAGCCCTCGGCCTTCAGGGCGTAAACAAATGCAGGAGGACTGTAATAAGGGACGCGCTGTCCCCACAAACGAGCCCATTTACATGACGTTAATGACAGAGAGGCTCGCCACCATTGATCTGCACATGCAAATGCGCCCTAATTAAGTCAGCGTAATTAGGACATTTAGCAGCAAGTCGGATCGGTGCAGCAGAGACGCTGCGACGCTTCAGACTCCGAGTCCACAAACTGTCTTTGCGCCGTCGCTTATCAGAATCTAACGAGCGACTCGGGCGTTCTCAGCGGGGGGCCTGTCGCTCACAAAAACATTATTGCATCTCCTTATATCAGAGCGCAGTCCCGTAAACAACCTGAAATCCTCACAGCACCGATTCAACAAGCGGCTCCAAAACGTTCCTCAGAGACGTCCACGTCCACGTCGGCTCGACTGCAGATTTGTCAGCTGCACATCCACGCTACGAGCTCTACAGCATCCCGAAGGTACAGTCGTTTATTGGATTCAGAGGCAGTGGCTGGAAGAAACCGAATGATTTGCAGTACAAAGCAGGGGTTACCGTCATTTCATGAAACGTGCTTGAAAACGTCAAGGTTATTTCATTACATGGAAACTCACAGGCAAGAGATCACACCTTTTTTTTTTTTTTTTTTTAATAACATTTGGATCGTAAAGCTCGTCGAAATCAGGAGTCCGGTATCGTAAATGATATCTGAAAAGCCAGATTTACAGTCACGCAGATCATTGACTCAAAGCAGCTTGACAATTTTAGACGATCTATCATTATTGAAACCCCAAGCCTGAACTGACCAAGCCCAGGGTAACAGTGGCAAGGAAAAAAAAACATTATAGGGAAGGAAACTTGGCTGGAACAAGACTCGAAAAATGGATCGGCGTACTTGGGCGGTAAGAATTAAACTGAGTTACTGAGTTACTACAGTGGCCTAGCGGTTAAGGTACTAAGGACTATGGACCAGAAGGTCCAGGGTTCAAATCCCACCTCTGCCAGGCTATTACAGTTGGGTCCCTGAGCAAGGCCCTTAACAATTGCTTAGATTGTAAAACTGTATGAATTGTAAGTCGCTCTGGATAAGGACCTCTGCTAAATGTAAACATGTAGAGTGAAGAATCCAGAATATTCAGGTACTAAAGAACGGGTCAGAAGGTCCAGGGTTCAAATCCCACAGTTGGGTCCCTGAGCAAGTCCCTTAACAATTGCTAGGATTGTAAGGCTAGTTATTGTAAGTCACTCTAGAATGTAAAAGGAGGAAGCTGAATAAATAAATAAATCACAAATGCTGTGTTGGGGACTGTGGTGGCCTAGTGGTTAATGTACTGGACTATGGACCAGAAGGTCCAGGGTTCAAATCCCACCTCTGCCAGAGTTGGGTCCCTGAGCAAGGCCCTTCTGGATCAAGCCTTTCTGGATAAGGGCGTCTGCTAAATGCCATAAATGGAAATGTGTGGAGTTACAAACGAAATTTCCTCCAGCTTGGTGATTCCTTCAATTCAGAAGGTCATACGACCCCCAAAAACGCTCAAAAGTTCATTTCCACGCTCGGTGGTTGTTTGGAGCTCATCAGTGTGACTCTTGGTATTTTGAAGATTTTCACCTCATCTTTTTAGGGCTCGGAGATCTCGGGCCGCTAGAGTTAAATAAAAAGCCTGATGTAAACATGGATGCTGTGGTTTCTGCAGCTCTGGTGGCTCAGACCTGATAGATGGTACCTCCTGAAGGGCACCGGGCCATATCAGAGGTGGGGCCCACAGCTTAAGGTCAGGCAGTGTGTGTATGGAATGCTGTGATGCATTGGCACCTTGTGCCCAGTGAACTATGGGCCAACCTTTCAGCTGGACCTGACCGGGATAATGAGACTGTTCACAAATGCTGCAAAATCATTACTAAACTCGACCTAAATCATTATTTCTGCTCCATCACTTGTCCTAAAAAAAGAGTGGCGGGCATGGCTTTGGTGCATGGGTACGTGCTCTGCCAGGACCTGTACCACAGTGCTGCTTGGAGGTTGGTATAAATATGAGCTAAAACACCAGGAGATTTTCACACAAAGGCCTAAACGTAACGTAACGTCAAGAGAGTCCAATTAAACAAACGTGGGTTTGCGTGGGTTTACTCCGGGTACTCCGGCTTCCTCTCACAGCCCAAATACATGTGTGTTAGGTTAAGTGGTGTCTCTAAAAGTGGCCCTTAGTGAGTGACATAAGATTGGTGCTTGCTCCATCTAGGGTTGTTCCTGGCCTTGCACCCAGAGTTGCCGGGTGGGCACCGGCTATCCCACAACCCGGTGTGGATTAAGCAGAAGATAATGGATGGATGTTCATTGGCGTAAATACTCCAGTAACTGCCCACCATCTTGGAGAAGATTGATCCCGTTCCTCCGTACAGAAGAGCTCCAGCTCTGGGATTTCGGTTTGTTTTCTCACATGAGCCGCTCTCCCGAGGTCCTTTCACAACATTTATATTAGATAAAGGTCTGGACTTTGACCGGGCCATGCCGTAACGTTGACCTCATTGTGCGTTTAGGACCGTTCTCGTGCTGGACGATCCACGTTCCGTTGAGATTCGGTCCATGCCCCCGACGTACCGACATTGTCCTCTGGAATTTGCTGCTGGAATCCAGGATTCGTTGAAATTCCCTTCATGAGGCCAGATTCATCTTTGCAGGATATAAAGACGGAGGTAAAATTGGGATAAGCAGATGCAGAACAGGTGTTTGCACTAATTAGTCCTGAGAATCCCCCACTCACTCACCCGTTATTGGCTCCATTTGAGCAAACGCTATACTGCTCAGTCACGCCCACCTTTACCACAATCATGTGGATCCCAAACAGGCCGTCCCTGCTCTGTGTCACTGCTCCTGGGCACACTTCATGTGTAGTACTGATGCTCTTTAGTGATGTGAACAGGAGGGTTAAATCCCACCAAAAACATAATCATAAAAAAAAGATTAAATTTGCTTCCACTAAGCGCTAATCTCCAAAGCAGCAGGATGATGTAGTTTAGTAGCTCGCTCATGACACGTTAAACGTTTTAATGTTCCCTCTAAAGATCCCAACGATCAGACTGAAAAAAAAACAGGATGAGAACAGGTATCTCTGGCTGCAGGGGGGTGATCCCCTGATCGACCTACCCTCCCTCATCACAGTCAGGAGCTCTGCCCGGCCGGGTGGCACAGCTGGGGCACAAGAGCAGTCCGGTGGCAAAAGGGGTTGGTGAGGTCACCACACGAATCCAAAGGTTTGATCCTGACCTCGGAGTCCGACTGTGTGGAGTTTGTTTGTTGGTCCCACAGATTAAAGACATGCGTTGGGTAAATTGGTCACTATAAAGTGTGTGCAGACGCAAAGTTAAATCAACAGCAAACATCCAATGTAACAAATCGATAAAACGTAACCTAAACTTAAGGCCTCACCTTCAACTCAAAGCTCCACCTTTCATTTCTTCCTGCATTCCAAAGACAATTTGCATTATTGATTAGATTTTATATGGAGCTTTTTAGAACGGAGCGGCGTCTCAAAGCAGCTTAGCAATCTTATGAGATCATAAAAGGCCGATCCCAAACTGAGCAAGCCTAGGGCGACAGTGGCAAGGAAAAAGTCCCTGAATATTAAAGGGACGGCCAAGACTCAAAAAGGGACCCGTCCTCCATGGGTGGCCTAGATTTGAACCGAATTGATGCAGTTGCATTAATAGTAAAATTAGGTAAACAATGCAATTTAAATCAATAATAACATTTTTAATTAGTAATAACATTCCAAACAAATCACGAAATAGATTTAGCAAGAAAAAAAAGTGAACCAGTGTCCTGTCGAATGCCCCATGAACGCGCATGTCTTTTGGACTGTGGCAGGAAACCGGAGTACCCGGAGTAAACCCATGCAGACATGGGGAGGACATGCAGAAACACCCTGGGAACCCGGGACCCCCTTGCTGTGACCCGTGCTGCTCATATAGAATATAAATCCTGTTATTTAAAATCTAATATTGAAAAACGGAATGTGACATTAACCAAAAAGAAAACATTTGTTTTGATTTAAATTTGGAAGATGAAGTTCTTAACGAGGATCCTTCTCAACGAGCCGGGGTTCATCAGGCCTTATTACAAACGAGGATTAGGGTTTAAGTTCTAAAGTTGAGATCAACGAGGTGATCGGAGTAAAATCGGGACGTTTCGGGATCTTGACGGGGTCACGGCTCGACCGAAAAGCGACGACCCTGAAGATGAGCTTTAGTGCCGTCAGTAAAAAGGAAGCTTTTCTGATCTTCTGGCTGGTTTTGATGT
>JAUZST010011302.1:2500-11986 GCA_034779995.1 Parotocinclus haroldoi | reverse complement strand
CTGGATTAGACTTAATATATGCGGGATATATGGGGATCTAAAGTTATCCACATACACCAGTAGTACTAAAAGCAATCACAGCTAAAACTAAAAATCTTTACTTGCTATAAACAATGTTTCTTATGAATATCAACTATGCTTCTACTGAGCAGAAGCAGAAGCATAACATAGATAGATGGATTGTTGTATGATTAGATGGATTAAGTGATGGATGCATGGTTGGATGAACTTATATATATATATATATAGAGAGAGAGAGAGAGAGAGAGAGAGAGAGAGAGAGAGAGGTAGATAGATAGATAGATAGATAGACTAATGGGAAGCTCACATCTCCTGAAGTGAAGTGCAGTGGTAAAAACTCGGCAGCTCCTCCACAGCATTGTGGGACAATTCACTGCAACAAACACATGCACACACAGGTTTATTATAACACACTGCATTTCTACTAGATAGACACAAATAAAGAACTAATCAAAGAAAATAAAACAAATAATTATTGATTTACAATGATTGATTAACGATTCATTAATGAATTACGGTTGTTGTGTCGTCATCTTACTAACAAAGACCTACTGAAGTGCATGGCGGAACTATTTAGAGAACTAGGTAGTTTTGGATGTAACCGATTAGTAGCCTTGAAATCATTTAGGGTGGAAGGTAAGGTTGGGATGGATTTAGTGTGTGTTTGTGCATGCCTTCACTTCTTTAATTCCTTAAAAACACTTTCTGTAACTGCATAATCATCATCTTTCCAGAGGTGGGATATGATCCAGGGGGGCTCAGCTTCTGGGTAGGTGAAGGTGTAGCATTACTAGCTACAGTAAGTGTGTGTGTGTGTGTGTGTGCACATGTACTCACAGCACTCTGAGATTAGGAAGCTGTTGACAGAGGTCAGATGGCAGACTGGTGAGACCTACTCTGGTTAGAGTGCTGCAATACAAAGGGAGAATGTGTGGATGAAAAGGAGTTAGAGAGAAAGAGACAGAGAAAGAGAAAGAGAAAGAGAAAGCCAAAGAAACTAAAAGAGGAAGAAAGTAAGGGAGGAGAGACAATGATACAATTGGGAGAGGAGAGAGCATGTTCATTCATTCATTTTCTTATCCACTTATCCTGGCTGGGGCCGCAGTAAAACCGGTGCCTAACCAGCTACACAGGGCACAAGGCTATAACAACACTAGACAGGGCATCATTCCATCATAGGGCACACACAATCAGACCTTCTTGCTGTGAGGCCTACCATCTTATTTTTATCTGATGTAGATACAGATACAGATGCCATATGTTTATTGACCTGATTGTGACACATACAGCATTACCAACTGGAACAACGATAATGATAATATTGTGTACATATGCCAAATATTGCAATACAAACAAAAAGAGGACTGAATACATTTATGACTTTTAGCAGAGGCTCTTATCCAGAGCGACTAACAACTGATACAGTCTTACAGTCTTACAGTTAAGGGCCTTGCTTAAGGACCCAACCGTGGCACCACAGTCTCTGGTCTCTGGGCAGACCAAACATTTTATACCAGCTTTTCTCTACTTCATGATTTTGAGTAATCCGTGTTTTTAATGTTTTCAAGAAAAATATATACTGTCACAAAGTAGCTTTACCAAAAGGCAAATACAGACCCCAGATGAGCAGCAAAAGGTGACAGTGGCTAGGAAAAATCATTGAGACTCATCATGAAGGAAACCTATCATCTTCTTCTTGGCAAGGAGAGTCATATTTCATCAACTCATATTTCAGCTTAGATTTGTTCTTGACTAATACTTATCTATCCTCAGTTCAATCTCTAACTCTGTTCAGTCCGACTTACTAAAGCTAAACTTCAATCAACAATACTGTTTCACCATACATGATGATAAGGAGGGAAAGTGGGGATTAAAGTTTTGTATGGGCTGAAGTATGGATTGAAATTTGTATAAAAACATGTCAGCATGTGAAACATGTGGAATTCATTCATCTCTTAAAGATGGCAAGCTGCCAGCAAAACATCACAATGCTCCCTTCACCATGCTTCCCTTTTTGGACTTAATGTAAAGGATTTTCATTTATTGTCGCTTAGTTTTCTTCCCTAACCACTCTAAATGCTGAGGCTTTATCTCTAAGTGCTGAAGATATTGATACTCACATCACTTGCAGACTGGTGGTTCCTTTCAGGTCGGGGAATTCCCGTATCTTGGTGGCACCGTTTAGAGAACTGAAAACAGGTTTCATAACTCATAAGTAAAGCTTGATTTGTTAACAATAAAAGAGCTGATAGATGATTTAGTGACACTATACACTCTACTTCCCGTAATCAGAGCTTCATAACATGCTTCAAAGCTAAAATAAAAGTGTGTGTTGCTGTTATGAGTGTGTGAAAATGTATGAGTGTGTTCATGCATTAGAGAGCGGGTTGTTTGTGCTTGAGTTTATGAGAAAGTGATTAAAGCTGCTTTAGGTAAATTGCAGGTTTAATGGGGTGCTAACAGGATTATAGCCTTTACCTGTATAAAAGCTCTTCTGAACTGAGGTAAGAATGAAAGTAGGTTTGCTTTGGCTTATTCCGAAAGTGAGCAACATATCTAACCCTCAGAGATTCTCGGTTGCAACTGAGAGTGCAATTACATTTAAATTTACATTTACATTTACATTTACACCAGAGTGACTTACAACTCATACAGTCTTACAATTTCTTTAAACTTGTGATCTCTTTGTAAATTTTTCACAATTTTTGTTTAGCTTTCTGGATGCATCTAAAGGTCTCGTGTTATTTGTTCAATGAAGAAAAAAGTGCATCTCTGTCTCAACCTCATCTGTCATAAAGTGAGCACACAGCCTCTGGTCTCTGACAGAACTTTTTATACCTGCTTTTATTACTTGATTATTTTGAGTAACCCCTATGTTTATATGGTGTTTTTGGACTCAACTGTGGCAGCTTGGCAGAGGTGGGATCTGAACCCTGGACACACTTATCACAGCGCACACACAGATCTTGGCACTTTTAGTAAAAGGGAATGATGGGTAAGTTAAAACAGTTACATAAATGACTTTGTTTTTATTAATTAATATCGGATTGAAAATAATTGAACAATGGTGTATTAAGAAAGGTAAGCAAATGGACAATAAAATCAACATCATGTGTCACACCGAATGGCTATAAGTTCTGAACAAAATGTACAGTAAGGATGTTTATTTTTCAATTTATAGTTTACTTTTTTAACTTCTTAGCATATTTAAAGTGGAATCCATGATATAACCCATGGTATAAATATGAGCTTACGCAAATGCCAAGTTCCCTTAATCAGTTATCAAGTGGTGATTTCTAGTGAGCGGCACATTTGAACAGTGTAAATGTGTGATACATTTAAAATAACAAAACAGGAAAGAAACAAAAGGAAAAGTAAAGACCAAAGAATATATATTTATATAATACCTAATTAAGCAATCTCAAAATTGTATCAGAGACAAGTTGGTGTTAGAAAACAAATCAAATACATGACTACAGTTTTGCAATGTCTGCCTAAAAATAACCATAATTATAACATTAAATCATGAGCAGGAGCATCATAAATACAGAATAGAAAACAAAATACCAAAAAAAGAAAGAAAAAAACGACACTCAATGTAGAGTGCAGGCTTGTTCGGCTTTGTTTTGTTCTTTTCTTTGGCACTGCACAGTGCTTTTTCTGTCTGGGTGTGATTAATTGTTAAATGCTTTGCTTGATTTGTTAAATCAAAACAAGGAAAATAAATCGTATAAAGTCTCCTTTGTCTGCCTTTAGCGTTTACTGAACCCCACCGCCTGATATGATGTTCTTCCTTCACAGGGCATGAAGATGTCTGATGCCAAGCTGTCGTCGGATGTGTCGAAGCCAGAAGTGTCCCAAAATGTTAAGAAAAGTCTGATTGAGAGGCAGCGAAGCGATCTGAGTGTTTACCCATCCAAACGCGGCCGACATCGTTCTTGATTATATGGTTTATTTTGGACTTTATTTGGACCGTGACGTTTAATAATATCTGAGCCTTGATGTCAATGGAAACATAGTTTATAGAGTATGTACAGACAGAGCTCCTCATGCAGAACTTACATGTTTAGATAAGAAACAATCCTCATCTTTATTGGTTTTGTGTTTCTTCTATCTAAAGTGACTCCAGAATGCTTTAGTTCTTAGCCTGTAGGCTGTGCTAGCATAAGGAAATGTCGACTAAATGTCGCAGAATAAAAAAGTGTGAACGGTTGGGTAAAACCATTCTCATGAGTAAAATGGCTAGTATTTTTACATTTACATCATTTAGCAGATGCCCTTACAACTTAAGGCTTACAACTAAATGCAGTCTTACAATTCTAGCAATGGTCGGTTAAGGGCCTTGCTCAGGTACTTGGTGGGATTTGAACCCTAACCATAACCGCTAGGCTACTGCAGTCCCACGTTTGGGAGCCAGAAATGCATTGGTAAACAGTATTACAAACAACAAGGAAGATCAGCCAAATGAACCAAAGACTGTGAATGTGAACCAGTTTATGTAGGTATAAGTTAGAAAAAGTAGTGGGGGGGAATAAATAAAGAAGTATTTCATTTAAATTTATGTCATTTAGCAGACACACTTATCCAGAACGACTTAAATAAATAAATAAATACAGTCTTACAGTTCATGCAGTGGTGGGTCAAGGGCCTTGATCAGGGACCCTCCTGTGACACAGGCAGGATTTGAACCCTAGACATCCTGGGCTATAGTCCAGTACCTTAACCGCTAGGCCACCACAGTCCCAGAGTACAATCATAATCATAAAATTCATAATTTGGTAAGACCTCAGTCTTTATACTGTGCATACACTGCAATATGAAACTGACTCTTATTGTTCATAATCCCCATACAATCAGCACTCAGGGCTGAGACTTGCAAATATTAAAAGTGAAAAATGAACAACAACAAAAAAAACACTGTTAAAAAGGCAAACTGTTATACTTACAGAGTGTGTAACTTTGGCAAAAACTGGAAAGCAGATCGTCCGACAAACTGGATGGGATTCTCGTAGAAATGGCTGAGGGGAAACATTTTTGGAGAAGATTTATAAATATTATATATATTAATTAGCTTACGCTGTGTTCATAAACACAAAATAATCCAAGGCATTAGGTGGATTGACCTTGAGAATAAAAATTGGAATAAAAACTTGAACTTCAACCTCAACCTGAATTGATGCATTGTGGATAAAGCCTGGGCTCCCTGTATTTCAAGTAAATCTAAAACATCTTATCATGTATGTTGGCTGGTGAATAATTAATTGATTAAAGTAAAAGTGCATCCGTAATTTAAACTCTGTAATATATGAGATGCATGACATCATTTAAATCCAAAGCTAAGCTAAGTTTAGCACTATCCTTTGGTCACGGTCAGTGGTACGCTCCTTTAAGAGGAATGTGACTCACATGGTCTGTAGAAGTGGGTTGCCAACAAAGGCTCTCTCAGGAATCACCCGGATGTTGTTGTTGTGGAACCCTCTGTTTAAAAAAAAAAACAGAAACCCAAAACTAGGTAATATGCAGACACACAGTGGTACACACACACACACACATTAGACCAGGGCAGGAACAATAAATCAGCATTATGTTATACTGCAGGTGGGCTCAAACTCAAAAACCCAAAGTATAAGGTTACATTCAGTGGTAGTTCCCTGGCTTTGTTTTATTCAAACTATAAATTTGCTCACATTTACACACGACAGACCCATTACACACATTGTAACATATAACAAAAGTATAGGTGAATGATTCTTTCTTACTACTGCTCTCATCGTTCCATCTACAGTAGACTGTCTATAAGCAAGCTATCACAGATTTGGACTTGAGGGAACTCTAAGAGGATGGAAGGAAGTCTGCTTGGTCAGGTTATATCCTCACATGGCTTTTCATATCACTGCTATGCTGATGACACCCAACTTTTTCTCTCCTGCCCTCCCTTAGACACCCCTGTCTCTGCCAAGATCTTAGCGTGTAAAGCTAAGTTATCATTACCACCTTAAGCTGAATTCTGGCAAGACAGTATTATTCTTTTCAGGTGACCCTTGTTCCCATCAGGACCTTGTCTTCTCAATCAACAAGGCTCGGATCTCCTCTAAGGCACCCAGTACAAGAGGCAACAAAACAACCCCAAAACATCTTTGAACCTCCACCATATTTGACTGTAGGTACTGTGTTCTTATCTTTATTGGCATGCAGCCTGATGGGTGACTATGGACAAACAACTGTCGTGTCATTTCCTCGAAGAATGTTCCCAAGTTTAAACACACTACACCACTGCTGCACTCTCTCCACTGGCTTCCTGTAACTGCTCGCATCACGTTTAAAAGTGATGCTTGCCTACAAAGCCAAAACTGGAACTGTGCCCTCCTACCTTGCAGCGCCTATCACACCCCGCACTGCACACACTCCCCTTAGGGGACGAGGAAGTCATGCACGTAGACTCTTCAAAATGAACCCTGATCTGACATCATAAACAAAAGTTTCGATATTTAGCACATAGGGCTTTAATTTAAGTTAACTACAATATGAAATCATTAGTACAGTACTATACTGTACAATACAGTAATTCTTTGTATCTTTTATGAAACTTGACACTCGTACAGAACACAAAACATGCCTGCAATTCTTTACCATCAAGTTCGTTTGTACTAGTTTTCTGTAATTCAGATATATGTATATGAAATATATTTGATGGATATTTATGTCCTATTGTGTCAAAGTGAACACATTATGGATTCCTCATATTGTGTATATAAGTGCATCTTCTTTAAGGACGGGTTGCATGTTACATAATTTGAAACAATTCCAGGTCACTGAACGATTCAGTCCCTCTGTCTGTCTATCTAACCTTCCTTCTATACATCCATCTAGCCTCTGAATGTGCTTATGTCCCTGTAGAAAAAGCACAGGGTGCCACATGGATCATACACGCTATCCGTTCACGCGCCAACTCTGCAGACGAGCCTGGGTGTAAAAGACATTCCGAGTGTCGTATGGTAACAGCTGTCACCGAAAAGTGACACTCGAGATGAACGACTTACGGCCTCATATAACACCCAGCACATCTGCTCACAGATCACATGGATTTTTACCATGGCATTAAATGAGTTTCCTGAAGACAAACAGGCCAGATGGCCCCAGTGAAAAGGGGACACTGTAAACACATGCATGCTGGGTAATGTTACTCTGAGTTACTCAGGGTTACTTACAGTTCCTGCAGTTTGTTCAGCGTTCGGATCGCCACAGGAAATTCCTGCAGAGCGTTAAAGTTCAGCTCACTGCAGAAGAAAAAATAAAAAGTGTCAACAGAGCGCAAGTAATGTGTGCATAAAGTACAGGAGATTTAAAAACTCTGGTTATTGTAGTTTTTGTGTAGTATAACGAAGAAATCCACAGGACTATGGTAGCCTAACACGTAAGATCGTGGACCAAGGACCAGAAAGTCCATGGTTCAAATCCACGTCTGCCAAGCTGCCACTGTTGCTCCTTGAGCAAAAGCCTTACCGCACAATTGGTTGGATTGTATTAGCTATAAGTCACACAGGATAAACTGGACAGCTAAACATTTACCTAAAATTACATAAGCTTATGAATTACTAACCCAACTAAGTATTTTTATTTATTTATTTGTATTTGTATTTGTATTTTAATTCTACTTAACATGTATTTCCACAAACTCAGTGGACCTCTGAGCAGACAGAGCCTCAGGCACCCCCTGTGATGCCTGGATGATTCTATAGTATTAGAGCTAGTTAAGTGAACTCAATCTGTGATGTAATTTCATCTCTCTCCCTCCTGCTGCTCCATAACATAAGCAAACAGCTGGAGATGGATTCCGTGGTGGAAATCCATGCTGGGTTTATGAAGATCTGCAGCTGTTCCCCTCACCCTAACTCGCAGCGATTTGACCTTTCTTTCACGTACAACGTTACTGTTACAGGATTTTCATGAACCCTCCTGCAGTGTGCACTAAATAGCAGGGTTCAGTCCTAGACTCAAGATGTCCTTGGTATACTTCTGTCCATAGTACATCACACACTTACACCTCCACAACGAGTCCACTGGTTATATCTAAAGGTAACAACGAGTCCACTGGTTATATCTAAAGGTAAATTAAATTAGCCAAAGCACATACTGGCACGGTTTTGAGCGTTGGGAATAAACCAGAGTTAAGATCAAACAGAATATCCTGTGGCAACCAAAATGCACAGTAACAGGTCATCTTCCAAAGGGAGCCCTAACTTTGACTGTGAGGACACAGTCTTCGCTCCCTCTGTCCCTCATACACCAAACCTATGCTCTCTTTCCTGTCCCAGACCTTCTGCTACTTTTTATGTGCTATTGGGTACCCGGGAACTTGTCAGGTATCCCAGCACATGTGGGGGACTACCTCTTGGACTATCCTGTGTGCTACAGTTTGGTGACATGATGCGACCAGGGCCAGTTTGAATACAGTCTCTGGTAATGTGAGGGCTGTCAGTTGCATCATGTCTCCAGGTCTGGCATGCCAGAAAATCCAAAGGTCCTGGTGCCTGAGAGGCCAAGAGATGGGTCCATGATTTGGTACTGTTGATTGACTGTTACTTCAGGCAATCATAATGGACAATAAGCTATGGCCCACTGTTTTCACTTCAGTTCACCCTGAAATTCTCAGCAGCCAGTCGTTACACAGGAGCGCAGGGAAAATAAGCTAAAGGATAATAAGTGAAATCAGTGAATGTTTGGCTCGGTTCTTCCAGACTCATGAAGCTCGGTCGCTGCACTCAGACCTGAACGAGCCTCATCATCTCGTAATTATCACTCTCATCCCTCAGTGTTAAATGTACGCTTTTAAAGCACTATAATCGTTTCTGGATTTTAGCTGTTTTTAGAGGGGAAGCTGGAGAGCCGCCAGCCTGTTTGAAGTGAACGGAGGCAGCTTGGCGCTGGCTCATGGCCAGACATGGTAAAGCACTCACTGAATCTGAGCCTTAGTGTCTATGTGGGCTCGTATTCAGCTCATTGTGGGGATCGAATTACCCAGTAATGGTACACAGCACATTCCGGATTTGCTCCTGCGTGTGCATTGCATCAACACCATTAGTGATGTGTTAATAGAACCAATAATAGAAATAGAACTCGAGATGTACCTTCATTCTACTTGAATTTAAAACATTTAAGGTTTTGATTTTTGATTTTAATTTATGTTTAGATATTTAGATTTAGATATTTGATATAAAGTCGTCTACATATGATGTAGATAGGATTTTGATTGAGATAGGATTTTAAATTTAAATACTTATAAAAATATTGTAATGAATTAAAATTAATACAGCAAAAAAATTGCTTCTGTTTTGCTTCTAATTGTAAATAGTGAAAACCCTTACAGTTCTAAATAATAGTTTAGCTTGATAGCTTAGTATTATCATTATTATTATTAGCACCGTTGTTACTAAAACAACAATAATAAACAACAACAATAATAAT